>OW679194.1:258893563-259056641 GCA_940337035.1 Agriotes lineatus | reverse complement strand
ATATATCTATTTTTAAGTGTGGGTGTATAGCTAACGGTGTGCTCTTACTTGGTTCTAAAAGAACTACAAAAGTACCTAACGTTATAACAATATTGTAATCAACTATCTAATGAATAATACTTGTTTATTTGTTGTGTACATATTGTGTCTAAACATAGATATATATAAAATGTAAGCGTTGTAAATTGCTGTATATTTTTATTAATATTTTAAGTAAAATTTAGTGATAATTGATTGTTATGACAATTAGTCAGTGTGGAGGTGTTTGTTATGTTGTTAAACTGCCTTGTTTGTGGGCTATTGAAAGTACTTACCTCGAAAGCTAACTGCTGTAACTATCAATTTTTGCCTAAAGTTGTTCTATAATCTTGAATAAGTTATAATATATCGTTCAAATGAGTAGTGGACCGGCCTACTGAAGAATCGAACTGTGTACTTGTGTTGAACACAGAGTTATTTTTATTGTATAATACAGAAGATAGGTAGCTGTGTAATAATAATTTATAAAGAAAATAAAACTAATATTCTTTTTTATGCAGTTTATTTGTAAATATCAAAACCCAGAATCTTAGTTTCAATTAGAAAATTAGCAAAGACGAGATTCATCTCAGCCTGTTAAAGCCTTAATTCAAATGTTTTTTTGTTAGTGCGGCTGGTTTGCAATGACACCTCCTGCATAATAAAAACCAGCTATGGGGATAATCTTATCCTCGATTATTTTTAGGTATGTATTGCTATGTTATGCTAGCTGCTAAATTTATTTAAATTATCGTATTCCTTTGCCCTTTTTTTTTAACTTTCAATTCAAATCCGTATTTTACAATATTATTAATGAAACTCTCTCAGGTGGTTCGCAATATCTAGTAACCCAATGATTGACTTGTCAAATTCTCTTTGTTTAATTGCCAGTTCATTGACTTTCAAAAAATTGACACCTAACGTCAAATTAATCAAAATTCAGAACGAATATCAAGGTTTTTACAATAAGATCTAATATGCAATTCTTTCACCAATCTCTTATGTAAGTATGAAATTCAATTATATTTTTATACCTTCTTACTGGTTATAGCTTTATAAATGTTTCATTTAACCTTTTAAAACACAAACCTGATTTAACACTTTGCTTGTTAATACTGCCAAAATCCTTCCAAGCTGGATTCTCACTCCGACTGCACTCAAACACCTGCTGGGTCCTTATCCAAACTGCATCACCTGCGATGAATGTAAACTCTCAGCATCACCTTATTGCCATCCACTTCAAAACTTCCACATCCTATACTGGATTCCTGTCGTTGTCCCCTGCTGCTGTCAACTTCAAGTCTCCTAGCTCCTGTACTGGATTACTGTGGCTCCGATCCCTCTCTGGTAAGTGTCAGCATAAAGCTTGTTCCAAATATGAATTTGTCTCTTTTTTAGATGGTCCTACGTCTTCAATGATACCCACAGGTTTCCCAAAAACAATTCGCTGCACGTACTAACCTCTTGTTTGTGTCTTGTATTCCATTTCCAATGTAGCATCAACAACATCCTCACTCCAAAGCTTGTCCCTTTATTTCTTGTTTTTAATATTTTATTTTATATTTCCACCTCGAAGATTTTGCTTTTAACCCATATAATTTGCATCAACCATTGAATATTTACAAATTATACAACATTTATTAATGTTTCTTTATTCGAAAATCACACCCATATCAAATTATGTATACATTTTTTTTATATAATCAAAACAGATATTTTATTTTAATTATCATAACAGATACATTTTAGTAGTAACCTTGGTATTTATTCCTATTCAGAATTTTCTTATTACAGATTAAGTTTGAGTAATCAATCATTATGCTATTATTTGACTAACCAATAATAAGAAAGTTAATTTCATTATACTTTAACATGTATTTAGATCCATTAATTTGCTTATATCTGACTTCCAAATTTATTTTACTAAACTGTTTCTTTAGTATTCATTTTTAAATTATCAAAGAATATAGTGTATCATAACAATATATATATATATATTAGAATAAAATCGTACCGGTTTCATGCGGGGTAGATATATAATATGTATGCAAAATATCGTCTTCCTCCGACAAATATAGTTTTTGAGCTATACTGCCAACACACAGACAGACAGACAGACGGAATTAAAAAAACTTCTTTTTCGTCATCTAGAGACCTTGAAACGTGAAGATCTGAGGAAATCTCGGAAGGTGATTTTTTCGTGATTACAATACTTCCTTCGTCTTTCAGACGAGGGAAGTGAAAACAAAAGAAACCCATTTTAGAGGTATTCAACTGGAAAATCAATATACATTAAAAATGTAAAGTTTGAAACAAATCGTTTGAGCCGTTTTTGAAATAATCGAACAAAAACTGAAAAATCACAAGAGTAAACACCATACTTCCGGTTATGCAATTTTCTTCGAAAGCTTGCTGTCGTATCTAGATAGTACACAAAACTTATACATATATGAGGTTTCAACGCCATACCTCCTTTCGTTTTTGAGATATTCTGTTCACAGACAGACAGACAGACAGACATACAGACAGGCAGACAGACAGACAGAGAGACAGGCAGACAGACAGACAGACAGAAACACATAGACCAATGAAAAGAAAATATGTTTTTTTGGGTTCAGGGGACTCTAAAACGTGAAGTTCTGTTGAAAACTCAATTTCGAATTTTTGGGGTGAATCCAAAACTTCTTTTATCGTGAAAAGAAGTAAAAATGTTATCGATCCTAATTTCTTTTATATATATTTAGCTAGTTGCTAGGTGCTAGTGTCATTTATTTTTAATAATTAAACAAGTTTGAAAATTGTGTGTTGAAGGCCACATTGAGCTCTCCAATGATCATGTAAAATCATAAATATAAAAGCTCTTAGTTACTTCAATTGTGTGTATAGTTATTCACAAGTGTTCTGTGCATCTGTGGGTGTAATTTCCAGGTGTTAAGAGATCCAGAGGATTCAGGTAGGCCAGCAGAGAAGGATATTCAGGAAGCAGTACGTACAGAAATCCCAACCAGCAAGCAATTCCCAGGTCCATTATTCCCGTGGCGTCACTTGGGGAGCGTGTTAGCGTCCAAGGGGTCTCCGATAAAAGTAGATTTTCACAGGGAAGGTGTAGGCATAAGTCCATAATTTTTGGACTTTTGCAACATAAGACTGTTTACGAGGTGGAGAGCCGTATTCCAGTGGTGCAGACTGTCCAGTTTCCAGAAAAAATAGGTAGCGTTCTTTGGAAATGCGAAATGATGCCGCATTTTTTAGTTTTGTGCCGGATATGGAACAAAAACCTGTCGCGCGTCTCTTGTTAAGTTACAGCTAAAAACAAAACGAACTTAGTAGTTGCTACGTCACAGAATTAATGTTTACCTGACGTTTATTTGACATTTTGGTGGTTTTAGAATTCAATTTACGCTGTTTTGTGCACCACAGATCATCTTGTTGTTGAGTCAAATTTATAGGTTAGCTAAATGTCAGATAAAATTGTGCATTTGCTCGAAATATTTGCGAGTATTTGTCATACAAGCTAGTTGTCATACCAAGTTTTTCCTAAATTTTATGAACCTACGACTCTGAAACAAGATTGTCTCATGTCTACGGGGCTAGTCCCGAATTTAATGCAAATAGATAAAATAAGAAAAGAGTAATAAACCGTTTAGTTGTTGTAATTTTTGGTACACTATTTTAATTTGCCTAGAGTTTGGCAGGTTGTAACTGAATCCAATACATTTGAGAAAGTGATAATTTTCTTTGCCAGTATTTATTTTAAAACCCCTATATTTTATTATCATTATAAGGGCAGGGTCATTACAATATATCTTGGTTTTTTTAGTTCCCTGTCGTCTGTTACACTTAAGACTTTTTATACCATAATATAATTACCGTATATCCCCGGATTCAATTATGCTTGGTTTATAGTTAAAATATGGTTCATGATTGACTTGAGCTATGAGCGGTTTTAAATTGTTTTACATCACTAGGCGCCAGCATAAAATGAAATACACATTTCCTGATTTTCTGAATTATTAAACAGTTTTGTTTGTAATGGACAATAAGGTCTAGGCAGGCAGTATTAAACAGTTTGCAGGCATATGTATAATGGGTTGCCTATTTTATTGAACAATTCAAGTCGCTTTTAAGTAAATTTATCTAAACTCATTGATATCATTTTTGCGGCCATGACGTCATGACGTATAGTACCCGGTCTTCTGTCTGGAATATTTGTTTTGTATGCAGATTTTTTAGATCCCGATCATTTTAAATGTAAACAATTTACATATTCCGACCGGTTCATTTCCTTATTTCAAGAAATCATTCGTAGCTTTGTACTCCGCTCACAACATGCCCCCTTGAGATGGAACACTGAACCAAACTTCTGCAAAAGCGATCAAAATGGAATCATTATTTAAAATCCGTATCAATCCATATGCATAATCACGAGAAGAATGTTCTACACCGTAGTCGTTTTTATAGTATGTATACAGGGTTATTCACGTAAGATGACGAGCCTGACCAGGTAAAAATGCAACCCAAAATACGATTTATAAAGCTAATTGGATCCCTATTGCATTAGCACCTCGAATTTGACATAGACTGTTTACATGTCATTGGTGGCACTGTAAGTCAATGTCAAATTCGATGTTATCAGGTCAGGTTTTGCGTTAGTTTGTGTCAAATCCGAGGTGCTAATGCAATAGGGATCAAGTTAGCTTTATAAATCGTATTTTGGGTTGCATCTTTTCCTGGTCAGACTCGTCATCTTACGTGAATAACCCTGTACATATACGTTTAGAAAACAGAGTGTATAGAAAATGAACCATAAAGAACATACGTACGTTTTTATACAATATAATTTTGTATTTTTTCAGTATTTATTTCTAGTCGTTTTATAAGTTTGATAACTTAGACTTCAAATAAAATTAGTATTTAAAAAAAAATGAAAGTAATAAAGTAGACCATCATAAAGGAATAAAATGGTTGGCCTAAAATCAGAAACATTTGAAAAGGGTTTATAACCAAACAAAACCTTAATTTTATAAAAATCCAAACAATAATAGAAAACTTATACTCAGTACGAATTGCTTTTTAGTCACTCTCTGCAAGTAGGTACCTAAAAAGGAGGCCTTGACACAATTACTAATAGGTCTTAGCAGTCAGAGGTGGTAATTGGGTGTTCACTTCTAACTCATTAATAATTTTGCTAGCCTTAAAATGATTACTATGGTAGTTTTATATTTCGCATTTTTTGGAATGCACCCTTTCCGAGTTTTTTGAGATTTCAGGCCATACAGTGATTTCCAGCTCATACTTTTTACGCTGTGTTTCATATTATATTAGTGTTTCTGTGTGAGAGAGAGACATACATCTATTGAGGGCTAGCAAAAAATTGTGTAAAATCAGCGTCGAAGGACGATGAAAAAAACATAGAGAAAGATAGAACGAAACTTATTTCGTAGCAGAAAGGGAGGGAGAAACAAGGCAGTACCGTCATCTGTTTTGGTTTTCATTTATTACGTTAGACCATTTAAAGCTTCAGCTATTTTGTAATATAGCTTTATCAGTGTAATTGAAATAACTATCTCGTGTTAGATTGTCACTTCTGAACACTAATTAATTGTTAAGAGATAGTTGATATCTTTTTAAGTTGCAATGTTAAGCAATTTTTGGAAAAAAGCTAAGAGGTTCAGGGAATTTCAGTTCCGTTAAAATGTTGCCGTTGTAATACATTTTACCATTTTAATCACGTTGCATTATCTCGTGTCAAAGGTTTCTGTGACTCCGACTACATCCGTTAATGGTTATTCCATGCAGGATATGAATACAGATAAAAGAGTTGGTACATTTAGGAAATTTTAGTTGATTGTTGAATATCGCATAAAGATCAAGTTTTTTAAGAAGGTTCCGATGCAAAACTTGAACTTACGGGTTATAAATGAAGCTGAATTACATAAATAAAGATTTCTTAAAAAACGCTTTAGATGTTATGGAATTATGACTACTATTTTGAGATTCGATAACGAAGCGGATGTAACTACCAAATTTAATTATCGTAAAATTATGCTTACTGGAAACAAGTAATTTTCATTTAGCTTTTGAAAATAAACATGTGTTTTGGTATTACTAATAAAACAATTTGGTATGCACTATCGCTACTATATTTGAAATTAATTACAGAGAAATGTTACGTAGGTATCATTTCTAGTAGTACTAAATATCAAGCGAGATCAGTTTTTGTAAATGTTAAAATCTTGGAAATGATCGAATCTGTTTTGTTTTAGACTCAATATGGTAGTTCTACCCATTCTATGTACTTTTAGTATCAGGTTTCAAGAAAGTGCATATTTACATTGACATAGTCAACAACTAAACAACCTATCGAATTTATTCCTTGTTGACAAGTAGCGTCTATTAAAAATTATGTTCTGTTTGTAGGTTATGGCCCAGCACAAACACGGTGCTACAATACAGTTTTTGACAAAAAATAAAATGGCTTCAAAAATATCCATGAAAAAAATCGTTATTTACGAGTAAATTAATGTATCTAGAGTACCAAGCCTATTAAAGATGACCTGAGAACTAGAAGACCTTCGGAAATAAAAATACACCAGGTTATGAGAGAAGTAAAGATCTGCTGCTTTCTTTAGAAGTTATCAAAAGAAGACCTTGAATAATCACGTCATCATCTGGAAGCCCATGCTTCAAGAAGAATTTCGATTTTAGAAAGACAGAAACATTTATTCATAAATTTCTATCTGTTATAAGATTAGGGTTTATTATACTGAGAGGCTTCTTTCAAACGAAATGCAGTGCGTGGATGAAGCAAAAACTGAAAAGCGAAGATGTAAAATCATGAAAGAAAGTTTTTAAATGAAGAATTCGTTCTGTTCATTGGGTGCATGCAACAGGATCTCCAAAGCTACAGAATTTTTACAGAAGCAAACATTTTTTGCAAATTATTTAGCATGTAGGAATTTATTGAGTCTTAAAATCTTAAAACACTGATTTATCAAAGCTGTAAAGTCAACGTTTACAGATAGCAATTTACCCACGAACAAACCGAAATTTTTCAAACTATTACTGAGAAATGTAGCAATTGGGAAAAACAAAACTCTATAACAAATATTTTTTTACAATCGTGTAGAAAGTAAGCTATTTAACATTTGTTTACATGTTAAAAATTTCATTTTTTCTACGGTCGCCTCTAAAACTGACTATTAAAAGCTCACTGTCAATGCGAAAAGTTAGCGATTCACACATTTTTTCTCTAGTAACCATTTCAACATCGCAACCACGTAAACAATGTCGTAATGAAATAATCGCATCACTTCATTTTACTTTACGCATCGCCATGGCTAACCTGATTATTATTGTAATTCGTCATTTTTCTGGAACTGGCTAAAATTATTGACAATTGCATCACGGCGCGTCCATCGTCACGCAACATTTTTATTGAGTTTGTGAGTTTTTGTGAAGTTGAAGATGAAATCTGAAGATAAGATATTTATTTATTTTCCTAAAATGTCTCGTGTTCTACTAAAATTAAACTTATTTATACAGTACAAGTACATAGTGTGTTACACAGTGTCAGTGATGTATTTCTGGTTGCCTGTTATAAAGAAATTTATATTATTTTACAATTTTGTAATTTATTTAGGACCGTAGAAAAAAATGTGTATGTATTTCGAGTGTAAAGAGCCATTTTGGTATTCGGTTGCTTTTTCGCGCCTCGCTCCCGCTCGGCACGAAATTCGCATCCTTATACCAAAATGGCTCTCTTTACACACTAAATACATAAATTACTATTATGACACCAGTGTTAAAAGAATGACTTTGAACAATAGTGCTAAAAGTAAATTTAGTTACCAAGGAAGCGTGCAATAAAACCGCAAATCGCATGCTTTGACGTATTTTTGATGTTAACATAACCTATAATGTCTACTGCTGCGTGACAGAAAAAGTTTCACCAACTCAATTTTTATACCTCTCCGACGATCGTAGAAAAAATATTGTATACCTGTACAAACTCGTCACTTTTAGCACTTGTAATAGTTATTTTAGAACTGTCGCCTTCCATAATTAAAAAAAAAACATACTCCCATAACATATAATATTGTAATAGCAATATAATTGAAATACGTTAATATTATCTACGTACTTATTTGATTGCAAGGCGTGTAATTAGGCATGTCTCATTAGGTTTTTTATACTAATTAATTAATATCAAAACGAATAAAGCCCCATTTTATTTTGATGAGTCAGAGATAGCCTGGGTATGAACTGACCTTGAGGTCACAGTTCTAACTCGCTTAGAATGGATTACGATTCATTTCTACCTCTACAACTTAATCATTCGTGTCGTTCACGTTTAATCTACTGGCTATTAGTATATCTAAAAGTTAGAGATCTCTTATCGCTCGAAAATAATTTGCTAATGCTACACAGCTATGCGATAAGCTATGCTCTGGCTGTTTGAATACTTATTCAGATATTAAATAGTACCATAAAAATAACATATTTAGTATTTTATCGGTCCAAATTGGGCGTAGATCGTTATTAATGCAGTATTAACATTTAATTTGTTGACACAAAAAATTGCAACAAATAATGCATCAAATGTCTTTTAGTTTATTGAATATTTCAGCATTAACTAACACATATGAGTAAAGATTATCGCATTAACGATATTACATAACACAATTGTTTTCTATATGTGCATAATTGTAAATTATTCATATTATCCCAGCATTCGTTTAAATTTATAAAAATGTAAGCAACATTTATATTAAATTTCTTTAGCAATAATAATGGTGCCTCAGCAGGAAGCCTATTGTAGCAAGGGTTCACCCAGAGAGGAATTTTGAAGGTGGGCTTTCAAAAACTAAAGAACTAGGAAATGAAACTTTTGGGGAAAACATATTATGCGTATTATAAGTAGGACGAGGAAAAATATTTACAAAACCCTTGTGCTTTCCCATTTTCGAAAACATGTTCATCATTTCTCTCGATTGTAAACCAGTGTCACAATGGATGTGCAGTAATGCCAAATCAATCCAGAAAATCACTAATGACTTATTTACATTACGAGTGCGGTAGGTTTTACAAAGCGAAGTTTTAATTTTTGAAGCACGACGCGAAGCGGAGTGCTTTATTAAAACTGAGCTCTGTAGAATGCTTAAAGCAAGAGTATTGTATTACATTTTTTGGCCGACATTTAAAAAAAACATTTTCTATACATTTTTTGAATATCAAAACCGCCATTGATACCAAGCAAGTTGCTTTTAGTAAATTTTCCAGTCGGCCCTGCATTAAAACTCTTTGAAACGTCAAACATTAGTTGTAAATATCTACAATATCTATCAAGTGCAAAAGTGTTATAATTTTTATTAACGACAAGTTGCCTGACTAGCGTTTCTGCGAATACCCATTATACTACAAAGCCACTTTTGTTTTAAGGGTCTCTGAAAGCTAAACATTTTCTAGTCGTATTGTCACAGCGGGGTGCTTAAAATTGTAGTTACTGTGCAAGTAAACTGCGTATGAATGTGTTGTTTACATATCAGAAGGTAAAAAACGTTTTACTTTGGTACCTTTAAAACTGACAATTGCAATTAATAATTTGAAATACAGTCTTAGACGGTTCTTTGTTTTTTGAATGTATTAAAAGAAAATCAAAGTTGACAGATATAATTGACGAAATAATTTTCTTCTGCTAAGGTTGTTAATAGTATATTACGCAGTAAGTTTAGAAAAGTGAAGTACTTAAATAGTCATACGAGTTCAGTAAAACCACTTATCTAACACTTTTTGCAATTCGTATACTATTTTATCACATTTCATGTAGAACAGTGAAATATTAGATTTTTATATAAAAGTGACATTAAATGTCAAAACATAACCGAGCTTAGCAGAACTTGTTTTGATGCACAATAAGCAGCTCCAGTTGATGTTATGCATTTGGCAGTACTGAAGTATATTATTGGTAACACTGTAAGTCTATGTCATATTCGAGGTTAGCAGGTTAGTTTTACGTCAGACTGTCTCAAATCTGATGAAAATCTAAATTTCAAATAAGAATGCAGTAGGTGGTGCTCTAAACTCAAACTAAGTTTTACACTAGGAAAATATAAGTTTATTTCACTCCCCGGATTTTACAATAATTTTGTTCTTTATAATTCAAATAAACATTGTAGGACAGCTATTTCTGTCCTTTTTCTTTTATAGTTTAGGATTCATACTCAATGTCAAATTGACAATTTTGAAAATATGTTTGATTTTCAAATGGTTGTGATGATGACTTTGTTTCGACCAATCACGGCCATAGTAGTGATTACTGGTTAGTTCCAAGTATTCCATGCCTATTTGAAATTTAGTATAGTTATAAGGCTATTGCTAGATCGATTTTAGACCTCTAAAGTGGCTCTTTATCCACTAGTGAGATAAAAACCTTGTCACTCACTACTGCATTGTTGGTAGCACTGTCAAGCTATGTCAAATTCGAGATTTGCAGTTTAGGTTTTGTATCGGTCTGTGTCAAATAACAAACAAAACCTAACCTACTAACGTCGAATTTCACATAGGGAGACAATACACTTCAGTACTGCCAAACTTATAACACGAATCACTCTAATTATAATTTTATTTGATATCTCGGTACCTACTTTCCAAATTGTCAGTATGACTTTTCACGGCTGTCAATGCAAAATTTCTTTTTTTTTAGATATTTATTGATATGTTGGATAAAACGTTATATTGATTCGTATTGTATTCACTCAAGAAAATTAAATGCTTAAACTTCTTTCTCATGTTTAAACATTCTTTAGTGGATAAAACGCATTCTAAAACACTTATACAATAAATTACAATAGTTTAATAGTTATTTACTATACAAGTGGGATAAGAGCATCATTAATATACGTGTGTGTAAGTTACAAATAAGTGCGTAGCAGGAGTTATTTGAGCATACAAGTATATTAATGATGCATTATCACACATGTATTGTACAAAATTTTATCTACAACTGCCCAATATTGATTATGTCATTCATTTGACACTATTTCAGTTAGCTAATGGAGCCATTACACCACTCAGTTAGGTAATAAAGCCATTACATAACTGAGTGGTGTAGTGAGCTTCAGTACCTAACGGAAATAGTGTCAAATGAGTGTAATGAGTTATTTATCCCACTGGAGTAGATAATAGTTATTTACTATACAAGTGGGATAAGTCACACATGTATTGTATAAAATTTTATCTACAACTGCTTAAAATTGAGAAAAGTGCATTCAAAGAAATGTCAGATCTGTCATTTTCAAAAATATTTTAGTAGGCAAATGTCATTATGTCATTCATTTGACACTATTTCAGTTGGCTAATGAAGCCATTACACCACTCAGTTAGGTAACAACGCCATTACATAACTGAGTGGTATAATGAGCTTCATTACCTAACTGAAATAGTGTCAAATGAGTGACGTAATGATTTACTTATCCCACTGCAGTAGATAAAATAATATTAGACAACTGATGTAGTAATTTATTACCTAATGTGAAAATGAAGAGTTTCCACACGTGGCAGACACAATACAAGTTTAGTATGTTCATTTTGTACTGTTTTTTAAAACAGGAAATTTTAATTTCTTAACCATTTAAAAAAAGTATGGAATCGTATGTCATTTCTTAAGTGAAATTGATGTAAATTGATATAGAAAACTAGAACTTTTTCTAACAAGTTCGAAAAAATCTCTATAGATATTTTTACTCAAGTTCTGAAGGTAGATTTGCAAAACAAACTTTAAAAATCAATCTAGTATTCAATTAACTACCTGAGACCTCTTTTAATAAGTGCATTGAATTTACGAAACTCTTTTACTTGTTTGTACAAACAACTATTGTATAATTGGTGATGTATGTATATGTATAATCTATAACCTCGTTTTGCCTTGCGGTGTTGAGGCTGGTGCTTTGTATGCTTGCATCTGGCGGTACAATGCTCAACTTGCCCCGGATTCGGGATACAAAGTTGGAGCGCGCTTTTTGTGCTTGCACAGCAACCATTGTGTGAGCTGTGTGTGTGTGTGTGTGTGTGTCATGTCGACCTTGTTACTCTATCTCTTAGGTATGTGGTTCTGAATAGAGCTCAGTTAATTTGGTGCCCAACTGTGAATGGTCTCACCGAGCCCGGTTCAAATCGCAAGGCTGCGAAAAATTCCGGCCCTCGCGGAATTCGATCCGTGGCTTCTACATAATTGGCAATGTAAGGGATACTTTTTTTAGTTTAAGGGTTGTTGCACGACGACGCGACGCCGCGATGAGGAGAAAAGTTGCTTTGATACGTATTATACACGTTATTTTTTTGTGATAACGATATCTTGTAACTGGAAATTTGGAATAAAAAAACTTCAGAATTACAACTGTCAAATTGGAAATTCAGAATTTCAAGAAAATAGTTAATACAAGCGGTTAATATAAAGGTTTAGTGAGAGGATTATTTAACCCTGGAGCGCTTGCCGTGAGAGGATTAAAATATGCCAGTTAAGCCTGATTTACTGGTTTCAGAATATTAAGCCTTTGTTTACATATGCAAAAATAGACTGGTAACTAAGTCATAACTGTATCTGTACGGTAATATTCCTTTACTGTATATAGCAACCATTACCAGACTGAAACCGATAAACTATTGAACAAACAACATATGTTATGAATCATAACAGCCTTAGAAACAACATCTATGGTAGTTATGATACTCATAACATTCCTAGATATGTTAATAGCTATAAATTTAATTGCGAGTGTAATACATTTTATCCAATTTTGCTTTATAAAGATTTCAGTTCTTGGTATAAAATTAAGACACAAGTTCGAGATTCTGTACATTTTTTACGATAATCACATCACCATGATTGTGTTGTGGTCTTGTCAACATTGCGATCGGTTATAAATTAAAGTTTTTAAATCGATAAAGGAATAAAATCTTTATTTTTTATTTTTAATAAACAACTACTTTAACGGCATATATTCAAGTAAATAAATTGACATTATAATCCCAAATTGGATAAATGTGTTAATTGCTTCATCTTTGTGTTATGCAGGGTGTGTATGCCAAAACAGCGCCTCTAGATGTATTACAATCATGAAAAGATCGCCTTTCGACATTTCTTCAGATTGTCACATTTCAGGGTTCCTAGATGACGAAAAACGTTTTTTTTTCAATTCCGTCTGTTTGTATGTCAGTCTATTGTCTGTCTGCCTGTTGCCGAAATAACTCAAAAACTATTTGTTGGAGCAAGACGATATTTTGCATTCGGATTAACTGCCTTCCTGGCATAAAATCGAGAAAATTTCGGTAATATATATTGCACTGGTATTTAGCCCTCAAATCAGCTCTGATTGCAGTACAAGCAAATAACAAATCAAATCACTAAAACACAGAGTTGTAATAATGCAGGCATCTGAGAAAATTCACATAAATTGCCAAATCATAATAACACTGGTATAAATGGCCAATGACATTGATTGTATTTGAATGGGCACAGAAATATGAAAACTCAAATTCCGTGTATTGGGTTTAGCAATATAATTTTAAGCATAATATAATAGATTTGGACAAAGTAGAAGCCGAATCTAAATTAATTAGGAACTGGCACAGAAAGTTCAAGTTAGACACAGCTTAAAAAAGGAAGCGTAGAAAGTAAAGTCATTAGGGAATGAATAGGAAATGAACATTTTTAGAATAAAGGTGAGAATATGAATGACCAGAAAGATAAGGCAAAGAACATAGAAAAGCCAGGCAAGTCATTTATTACATGCAAATACAAGACTTGGGAATTTGAAGAGATTGCAGTGGCAAGAAATTAGATGGAATTCAAATAGCAGGAAATGAGACAATATTGGTGTATTGAAAAACGATTCAGTGTAGTGATAAACAATGGGCATTTAAGTGTTATAAAATCAAGTGAGTGGCGCATTAAAACGATGAGAAATGAACAATTCAAAAGACAATAATTTTAGTATGTAAGAAATTGTAATTAAATTATCAAATATGTTAATTTAGTTTATAAGTTGTGTAATTGTACATGGTTGAACCTCCTGAAGTTAAATTTGTAGACAGTGTTTTGTCAAAAACGACCGAGGGGGCAATTGTTTTGAATAAATTGGTGAAAGTTGCCTGATTTTTGCTCTGACTTTAAATAAAGAATTTTAATAGAAGGCATAAAAATATTTAAATAAAAATAGCACCATCGTAATCAGCGAATTGCAGTGTATAAGCACAATTGGAGGCAAGATTTTCCACGCACTTGAGTTATTTTTCGTTCCGAGGCGACTTCGTCAGAAACGGCTACAAGACCAGCTCCCGCAGAACCAATTTGCAGCATCGTGGGAAGGCCTAGGGTGTCAAGATTGGCCCGGCAGCGCCGCACACCAGGTCCCAACACAGCACAGCAGTCCGAGCAGTCCGGGCGCACAGATTTCAGCCAAGATCACCATAAAGGGGTTGCGACTCCTACGGATGTGAGGTTAGTTTATTATGAAATTTTTATCTGCGCGATTGGCATGAAAATCACATCATACCTTAATTACGACCTGGAGAACAACAAAATCATAAAAGTTCCTGTGCATGGCGAGGTGTTTCCCCAGGATTTGCGAAATAAATCGTCAGTTGGAGGTCCCAGTAAACAAAAGCAGTTTTAAGCGTCCTGTTAGAATGGGCCAATGATAGATTTCCCTGAAAAACAATATAACGATAAGACGCTACTTGAAGGCGCAATTATTCAAAATCTTACCGTAAAAAAATCTGTTCATTTAATTGCTTGATAATTCAGTTTACACCCGAGCTGACAGGTAACTTGAACTTCTTGTGCGAGATTTTGACATTTCAGAATAGCGACGGCGCATTACGATCTTTTTTAGACCCCCAGTTCACTTTTTCAGTGGCGTACCGTTAAAATTTTAAACTTACAAATTTCGGAACTTCAGACCCGAAAATTTGAGTCTTTCTTTTCATGGCTCTGTTTTCAAATGAGCTAGCAAAGTTATTGTATCAGATGAATGGATTAAATAAAGGGCAAACTACCATAAGAATAATTCTCAATTTGGCGTACCCAACAAAATAAGTTAATCAGTCAGTTTGATCATAGCAAATAGTAAAACTAAATATTGTGTGGTGACTTATTTTATTTACACATTTTTAATTACATTAATTATCTCGTGCACAGAAGTCATTGCAATATATACACCTTAAAAAATAGAATTCTGCCTACTTTGTTGTAACTTAAAAACTATTACTTAAATAAGAGTAATATTTTGCACATAGCCCAGGTTCTTATGGTTGACGAAAAGGGCCATATTTTGGACCCAACATATACAGGGCGAGCACCTTAAAATAATAAAATTTTCTGTATTTTTGCTTTATCTGAGGAATAGTAATAATTTGCACATAGCTCAGGCTTTACCCTTGAAGAGGTTGGAATCCAACAGATACAAGACAATGTTGTAAAATAGACAACAAGGTGCAACAAATAAGTGCGTTGTGTGTAATGCAGTTGCATCCCAGAGATTCGAAGGGTGCGACAAACGTTCGGTCTACTACCAAGCGTTGAAATCGCAGTCGCAGGTGCTGAAGTTCGAATCCCACCGCGGCGTCGGTATTTTTAAAATTAGAAAATTGATGTGATTTGCATTATCAAGTGTTTCATTTTATTGTTTGAGTTTTATTAGAAACGTGAAGATTGTTTTACCCCTATTTTCCTTTGATTTTTAAAATTGACTAGTGTCACAACGTCCACTTGAAGTGTTAGATTTTTCGCGATTACAATATTTTCGTCGCCTTTTAGGCCAAGTTTTGTATTTGTGCGGCGATAAATAAAAGTCGTTGTACTGTTTAAATCACGTTTATTACAAAAATGCACTAACTGAGCTATGAGGTTATGTAGTCTAATGCAAACACTGCGAGCGGTTGATCGCGTCTCCCCGTTCATCCGACAGGGATACCCAGAGTAGGGGCACCTGTTACCAACTGTTACAAATTTAATTCTCTACTCCTTAAGGGCAATACATAATACTTGGGAGTCAATACACAATATTTCCTCCCTCTTTTGAAATATAGATATATAATTTATTGAGGTGAAAATCTTAATGAGGGAATTCGAAGACGTGTTGATCTGCGTGGGGTTTGTGGAGCAGGTCCTTGTTGAGGTGCCGCATCCCTGCGATTCCGGGGTGTTCTTGGAGTTCTAGGCGCCGCTGGTGCTGCAGGTGTTGCAACTGCTGCTGGGTTAGGCATATTTTCCGCTCTAGTCTCATAAAAACGGAGTCTTCTTGGTGGAGGTCTGAGGTCGTCATGTCTCTCTTGAACTGTGTCTTCGGATTCTCGTATCTCTGGGTGATCTAAAAAAGCTCTAATTTGATCTGTGTGACGTTTTACCTTCTTTCCTGCGTACTCGATTTCATAATGGAGATCTCCCAGGCGAGTAGCAATAGTGCCTGGGATCCATTTATCCATCTTCAGGTTGCCCCAGAGAAAGTAGACAGATTGTCCCGGGTTGAACATTCGAACTGTTGAGTCCATCTGTATTTGCTGTTTCTGTGTGATCTTGGTGTGCACATCGTCTGGTCTAACCAGGTTCAGTCGAGTTCGCAGATCACGTCCTAGGAAGAATCGTGCCGGTGGAAGTCCTGTGGTGGTGTGCGGTGCCTTGCGGTATTGTCGAAGGAACTCGTTCAAGTTGTGTTGTAAGGATCCTTTGGTCGAGTTCATGGCATGTATGGCGTCCTTCACGGTCTGTACGTATCTTTCGGCTTGGCCATTTGTCGATGGGTGATATGGGGCTGTTCGTTTATGATATTTAACTCCGCTATCTCGCAGGAAGTTCTGGAATTCCTCTGATGTAAACTGCGTTCCATTGTCAGATACAACGGTAACAGGAGCACCGTAGGCGGCGAATACTTCGTCGAGGATTGCAATTGTGGCAGTGGCCGTTGTTGAGGTTGACTTCCAGCCACTTGCTGTAGGCGTCCACGATGACGAGCAGCGTTGTGTCTGCAACTGGACCTGCGTAGTCGATGTGGACTCGTTCCCAGGGTGCCTTCGGATACTCCCAATGATGTTCTCTAAACTTCGGCGGGGCATGTGCGTGTGCCGCACAGTTTGGGCATGATTTAGCAACGCGCTCGATATCTGCGTCTATTGCAGGCCAGAAAACGAAAGAACGTGCCATTCCTTTCATTTCCACAATCCCTATGTGTGCTGAGTGTAGGTCCTTCAGTACCGATTCCCTCAGTGCAGATGGTATAACGACTCTGTGCTCGAACATCAGGCAGTTAGCAGCGAGAGTGTATTTGACTTCTGGCGCTTTGAATTCGTATCGCGTGAGATCTTGCCCGGATTCCAGTAGTTGAACTATCGCACCAAGATGTGCGTCTTTTCGTGTTTCCCGTGCGATGGCTTTTGCTCGAACGGGTAACTGGTTTATTTGGTTAATTACAAAAAGATCAAAATCGTCGTCGTCGTGCTCCTCCCTCTTCTGTGCGGAGTGTTGACGAATTGCATTGATTGTTGACGGTAGGAGTGCTCGCGAACAGTAATCAGCGTTGGCATTCGCTTTCGACGTTTTGAAAACCACGTCGTAATTGAAGTTGGCTAGGTAGTCCGCGTAGTTGGCCATGCGACTGATGCATAGCACGGGTAGTGACTTCTCCGGGTGTAGTATTTGGGTCAGTGGTTTGTGGTCTGTAATCAGGGTAAAGTGGCGAGCGTAGAGGTAGTGGAAACATTTCTGTACGGCCCAAACGATGGATAGTGTTTCCTTGTCGATTTGAGGGTATCTCTGTTCTGTGTCTGTCATCGTTCGGCTTGCGTAAGCGATCGGACGTTCTTGCCCATTGCTAAGCCGGTGTGACAACACTGCACCCAATCCGGTTTTACTGGCGTCCGTGGCCAGCAACAGTGGGAGTGATGGGTCATATTGGGTTAGGACTTGTGGAGAGGTTAATGCATCTTTGATTTCTGTGTACGCCTTTTCTCCTGCTGTTGTCCATGTGAAGGGGTCCTGCAGCAACATCTCCCGGAGCGGTCGATCCTTTGTTGATAGGTCCGGAATAAATGAGCTATAGTAAGTTGCTTTACCCAAAAATAACTGTAGTTCTTCGGGCGTTGTTGGCTTTGGGGCATCTCGAACTGCTCGTATATGTGCGTCAGATTTGTGCACACCTTCAGCATCCACTTTGTGATCTAGGGCCTCTAGAACGGGCTCTGCAAATGTGCACTTCGAGCGGTTGAGTTTCAATCCATGTGTTCTGAACCGTTCTAAAGTTGATCCTAGTGCCTGTATGAGGTTATCGAATTGGTCTGCAAACACGATTATGTCGTCGAAGAAGTTGACTACATTGGGGAGGTCTTGCAGCACTGTGTCCATTCGCCGTTGACAAATAGCGGGAATGTTGGCTGCTCCATAAACGGCTCGTGTTGGGCGAAACAGGCCATGTGTGGGTGTGTTGAGTGTCAGAGCGTGGCCGAATGTGTCGTCCACCACCTCCAAGTGGGTATACGCATCGTGATGTCTAGGTGGCAAAATAGCGTAGCTCCTCTCATTCTGTCAAATAACTGTTCCACCTTAGGAATTGGATGTTCATCGATTATCAGTCGGGGGTTCAGCGTTGGTTTGTAGTTGCCGGTGATCCTCAGTTTGCCGTTTTTCTTGACGACTATATGCGTCGTCGAGGCCCATTCAGCGTAGTCGACTCTCTTGTAGAAACCCGACGCTATCTTCGCCTCGATTTCTTTATCATAAGCGTCGCGAAGCGTATGTGGAATATCCCGGGCTCGAGAAAAAACTGGTGCAGCTTGTGGTTTCAAATGCATCTTTGCTGGTGGGCCTGTTAACTTTCCTGGGACGTTACTAAATAAGTCAAAATAGCGTGACAAAAGGCCGTCTAATAGATTTTGTTGCTCTGACGTTAAGTGTTTGTCGGTTGGGGGTGATACCTGGTGTATTGGGGCGGGGTTCAAGAAGAGTTTCTTGAAATCGATTTCCTTTGCGAACTCCGTGATCCATTCGCGCCCCAAAAGCGTGTCGAACTCGCCATCGACCACGTAGAGGTTGAGCTTCCTGGTCGTCATTCCAATAATGGCATTTACTTCGATGCGGCCGATGCAGTTAATGCGGTGGCCCGTGTAGCTGGCGAAGATTTTGTCTGTCTTCTGTAACTCAAAATTCCGTTTAAATATACTTAGCTTTTTCTTGCTGATGATTGAGCAGGGGGCTCCAGTGTCAAGCTCCATCTTGAGTGGGGTTCCTTCTAACTTTACGTCGAGCAACTTCCGTCCAGGAGATGGCATGGTGCTGATGATCTCTATTTTGCTGAGTTGCTGTGTGGTGGCGATCTGCTCCGGGGGTTCTTCGAATTCGACATTTTCGACTTCGGCAACTAGGTTAGTATTTCTCGTTCGTATGCGTGCCCTGCACACTCTGCTGATGTGTCCCATTTTACCACATTTATTGCAATTGGCATCAAGAAATCGGCACTGGCTGCGAAAGTGTGCTCCACCGCATCCTCCACAACGGTTTTGGCTCCATTGTTGAGCCGGGTTGGTTTGTTGCGGTGAGACAAGGGGATTTCCTTGGGCCTGGCTGTTTTCGAAATGCTATGGCTGTAGGTTGCTCACTGCTCGCTGTGTCCCATTCCTTCGAGCTCGAGGTCTTTCGTAGCCTATTTTGTGAGTCGGCTCTGTTCCTGCGGTTTGCACTTGGTCCGTGGTGTTCCGGGTCACCTCAAGTGCGTGTGCAATCTCATAGGCGGAGGTGAATGTGGTGGGCTTTTTCGCGATAATTTCGTCGCATATGTCTCGAGCTTCCAGACCCAGTAGCAGTTGTTCGATTAACATGCGGTCGAGAAATTCGCCATATTCGCAAAATGTCGCGCCCTGCCTCAATCTCAGGGAGAAATTGGCGCAAGTCTCACTTTTGTGTTGCTTGATTTGCCGAAATTTGATACTCACTGCATATTTGTTGCGTGCGGAATCAAAATGCGCAGTTAGTTTCATGCGGATTTCGTTATAGGAGAGGTTTTCTGGCTTGTCTGGACTCGCAAGGAACTTCAGGGCGTCATTGAGATCCACACCCATGTATACACGCGCGTAATCTGCATGCTGCTCTTCCGGAATTTTACTCAATTCCAGTGCCCAGGTGAAGCGTGTAAAATAGTCGTTAATCGACATGCCGTCAGACGTTTTGTATGCACTTATGGTGAATGTAGGTGGTCGTTGCTGCATCGTTGCTGCCGTGGCATTTGAACCCGTTTGTGCTGCAGACGTTTGGATTGCGTTGACCAACATGCTGGAAATTGCTTGGAGGAGTTCGGGTGACACATCTGCCATTGTTTGTCACGTTGCGGGTAATCTTCCGGTTGCACGTGGTCAGTGTGAAAATTACGTTGCGCGACGCACTCCCGTTTTTTTTAATTTATCAATACCACTACTGACACCACTTTTGTATTTGTGCGGCGATAAATAAAAGTCATCTATATATTTAAAACGTGAAGCGTTTTCTTTCGACATCTATTTTGAGACTTCCACCGGGCCGATTTCGATAATTCTTTTTTTAAATGAAAGCCTTTACCGTGTAGATGTGCACAAAAGTCCTAAATTGCAAATAAATTGGTAATTTTTAGAGAAAAACCATCATATTGTAGCTCTCAAGTGGTTGCAGCCGGCCATGCAGTAGCAGTAAACCAGGTATATTCTCACAGTCAGCCTGCGGCGTTCTGCCGATAAATGTAATGGGCTACTGTCACTACTAAATGTTTATTTGAAATCAACGGTCTGCTGATTCGTGAGACAAACGTCAAAATACATGTAAAATGACAGTTAAAGCAAATCGGTATTGCTCAGATGCTGTAAGGTGTTTCTTCTGCTCATTATAATTATGTGGATGTGCTTATTTACACACTGCCTCATTGCATTCCCTGTTGGTACAAGCATACGTATATTGTTAAAACGTCTTTCGACGTTGTCCGACACCTGTTTTCCATACTCTTCCATCCTCACAGTTTCTTTCGTGTAAGTTGCATTCAGTCATCGCTTTTGTAATCTATTGTTTCAAAATTCTATTCGGACTTCTTCTAGCTCTTCTTTGTGGCACCCTTCCCATTTTCTCTGTGCGCCTAGCATGTGTGATGATAGCTAATAAATCACAAAGACAAACTCTGAATAAAGTAGGAATATATAATATTCGTCACAACCAGTATTGCTATGGTCAAGTGTATGTAGCAATGTCACGTGCGAGTAGTTTTGAAAACTTAAAAATTCAAATTTTACCGGATGGATAGTGCCATACGTTAAACATTGTCTACAAAGAAGTTTTGTAAATTGCAAGATTTTTTCAAAGGAGACCATTAGTGGTTTTTTATTTACTGTGGTTTTATCAGCTCGACGATGATATTTAAATGGCGGTTGCTCTCAAGACAAATACGTGTTATAATAGTGATTTTTAAAAATGCAGTATCAGTACAATAAGGACATATTGTCTTGAATTTACATAAGGGTTCACCTGAGAGGATATTCCAAGAACAGTTTTCCAAACTTAACTTGAAACTCGGCAACGAAAACCTATGTCAAGGCTTGACAGATATCGCCAGCCCCACTAACATAATATGTATATTCCGACATCAAGAACATAACAGCAAACCCTGTGTCCTGGCTTCGTAGAAGGGCGAGTATCACTCTGAAGAATGATAAATCAACAACACACACCTCGGAGCCTTTCATTCGGAGGAAAAGATCTATCAATCGATTAACACTGTGGTGGAGGCAGATGATAGTGCACTACCACGTTGAGTTTCTCTACACTCTCGACCCTCCCGGACTTCTTCCAAATCGCTTGCCTTTGAAAGTTAGAACACTTATACTATTGAGAAACGTGAAGACTTCCAAATGCTACTGCAGGTGAAAGCTTCGCATCGTAACGTCACTGAGGATAAAATGTTTATAGGTTTTGGAGAAGGGGAGACAGTCTTCATTCCTCAAATAACCCTTATTCTCTCAGACTATTCTTTTCAATGTAACAGACTGCAATTTCCCGTAACAACCTGCTTTGCCATGACAATCACTAAGGTGCAGGGACAGACGCTGAATCAGGCTGGGGTCGACTTGAGAGAGCACTGTTTTTTTCTCGATCAACTTTATCTAGACTGTTTAGGGATCAGTTTTCCAAACAACTTAGTGGTGCTCAAACCAGAAGGAAAAACATTAAATATCGTTTACAAAGAAGTGCTTTTACCCTCTATTCGACGAGATTGACTTCTACTTCACAGATCGTTATATAATAGAATATGGGGAAGATAAGAAGTTGTAATTCGCCATATTAGTTCTTTCTACAAGTAGGGTCAAACCATTTTCAGGGCTTTTCGAAATTCATTCTTCCAAATGAGCTAAATGTGGTATAGGCTACCTGTTTTTGTAAAGGTCTACAATGAGGAAACTGCTTCATGTGGGAAGCTGAAATTCGACATATTAGTTCGTTTTACAAATCAGATCAAGTAAATGTCAAGGTTTTGCAGAATTCATACCCGAAAGGGGTTAAATGGGGCAAATATGTTTTTCTAAATATAGCTCCAAGGAAACTACTACAAGTATAGGATGTTAAAATTGAGCATATTAGAACATTTTTCAAATCGGGTCAAATCAGTTTTAGGGTTTTGGAGAATTCATCTCCGAAAGGGGTTAAATGAAACAAATCTGTTTGTCGAAATATCGCCATGGGAGAACTACTACAGGCAGTAATCGGAAATAATTTTTAGAGTTTTTCGAAATACATCTCCTCAAACTGGTTAAATAGACCAGAGGTGTTCTTCTAAAAATAGCCACAAAATAATTATTACAGGCAGGAAATTGAAATTCGGCATATTCGCTTTACAAATTAGGTCAAATCAATTTCAGGCTTTTCGAAATTAACTCCCGAAAGGATTAAATGGGGTAGATATGTTTTTCTAAAGATCGCCATAATACGGTAACTGCTTCAAGTTGAAAATTGATTCGGCACAGTAGTTCGGTTTACACATCGAGTCAAGCCAGTTCGTTTTACACATCGAGTTAAGCCATTTTCAGGGTTTTTCGAAATATATCCTCTCAAAGGGATTAAATGGGGTAGATGTGTTTTTCTAAAGATCGTCACGAGATAGATACAGGTAGGAAGTCGAAATTCCGTATATTAGTTCATTTTACAAATCATGCCAAACCGTTTTCATGGTTTTGCAGAATGCATCTCCTCAAAAGAGTTAAATGAGATAGATTTGTTGTTTAAAGATTACCTTAACGAGCGAACTACTACAGATAGAAAGTTGAAATTTTGCATATTAGATCGTCTTACAAATAGACCAAATCATTTCCAGGGATTTCTGGAATTCACTCCCAAAGGGTGTTACGGTGTAACTGATCTCTTAGCGGCTGATACTGTGTGAACAAACCTTTAGTGCCGATATTCGGTTCCCGCCCATCGAAATTTGTTAGGTTGGCGATTATTTTTTTTCTGGTGCTCGGATTTTGCAAACTCATGGCACTTCGGCCTTTGTCTCATTTTTACAGCGAAGCTAGCAGCTTGCACGGATTTTCGCTTTCTATAATCCGATGGGGAGTTAGTTTGCTTTTGATTATTTGTGTGCCCCATGCAGTTTGGCGGAGTTTTGGTTTACAAGCGAATATTTGGACATTTAAGTCCGCGCCGATTGGCGGATTTAGTTGCCGATATTCTTGGGGCGAGTTAAGTTGGAGTTTTGTCCACTCTCGCGTGAATCGCAACAAAATTATATCGCTCTTGCCTGAATATGAAAAGCAATATTTGAGTGTAAATACAATTGTATCACATAATGACAACACTTTATAATTTTCTATGGAATTAATAGATTCGTTAAATTTCAGTGGCATATATCCACATTGCTTAACACTAAAAATATGATCAATAGATATTCTTTTGAAAAGTTTAAATGTATTTACTGGTTTAATAGATGAGATAAGATTAATGGTACGCAATTTATTTATAACTGCTTAGATTTAGTATTAAATGGACAAGCCACAAGCCAGGCAGAAGAGTATTATTACTGTGTATAGATCAATACATTCTAATATTGCACTACCTTTTTTGCCTTCGGAAAAGAAAATGTTCAGTGCACCTATCATTTGTGATAACAATTCATAAATCACAAGAACAAACTATGGATAAAGTGGGAACATATCGTATTTGCCACAACCAGTATTTAGCTATGGTCAAGTATATGTAGCAATATCACGTGTGAGTAGTTTTAAAAACTTAAACATTTAAGTTTTACCTAATGGATCCTGCCACACGTTGCAAAATATTTTGCAACGGGTCCACTAGTTGTACTGTTTAAATCACGTTCATTACAAAAATGCACTAACTGAGCTATAAGGTTATGTAGTCTAATGCAAACACTGCGATTCATGTTTATTTTACATCGAAGTTTGTTTTTAAAAAGCACTTTATTTGTACAATCAAAAACTTTACATCGATGGAGTCGCAATTTAGATACAAGTTATTAAGACGAGATCTGACTGCCAACTGAATATAATTATAAAATGATTAAACATGTACGGATGCTACACTGCAGGAACTGAGCCAGCATAAGATAACTAATCTACTCATTCTCAGCAAGGAGATAATTCTTATGAATAGGACAATAGTGGGCACACACACATAACTCTTCCGCGCCTAAGCGATTTAAATATCGTGGAACTATATTTAAATCTGACATTGTAATAAAGATGAATTAGGTTGGTTGTTTTGCAAAGTAGAATTTTCAATTGGTGATTTTAATAAAGCTATCACTTTGGCTTTGAAAGAGTTGCGTTTACAGTATACATACATTATGATACATATAAGGCTAATAATGATTAAACATACAATAATAAATGAACTAAGGCTAAAATGTAAACTTGTCATATTTGAGATGTCGTTATTCAACAATTTGTCTTTCTGGTCGGTTAACCTTAGTTGACTTCTGATCAATTCTTGAGTGTTAACAGGCGTAAGGTCGATTTTAGAAATGTTGATTATTTGAGATTCATGAACTTGCAATTTACTAATGCTTGGCAATTTTAAATTGACTTCCTTATTTGAAGACGATTTTATGCTGAATAATAATTCTTCGTGATTGATTAGAACAGAGCAATCAGGGGTTAAGTGTATTAATTTTGTTCCCATAATTTGTTTTCTGCTCGTGGCTTGATTACATTGTATATCCAAAATAGTTTCGGTTGGTGAACTGATTAGCCATGTTGCCGTATCTATTTGCAAAGTTTTGCTTGAGGTCAAATCAAAAATGTACGGTTGACAAATCTGGTTGTCGTGAAAGGATAGTAATTGTGTTTCACACAATTTAGAATTTGGGATGCTAAAATGGTTGTCATGAGCACAAAAATAATAATTTACAGAGGTTTGTTGACAATGGTTTATTTCGACGGGGATGCTAAAATCTGTGTTATACAGCAACACTTTATAGGAGGGTATAATCATATGAAATTTGTTGTCCTTGGTTTGAGCAGGAAAAGGAATCAATTTTATTAATTGGTATTCAGAAAAGGGTTTTACTAATGGAATTTCAAAAATAAATGTAAAAGCTTTATCTTTTTGATATATTTTTGTTGTTATGATAGATTCGTATAAATGAAGGTTTTCGTGGGTTCCAGGATAGGGGAGAGCTAGATTTTTCTTTTTCGAATTCTGAAGTTGGTCCAGGGATTTAGTTATAGTATTTAGAGATTGTACGAGTTCGTCATTGTCAATAAGGGAGATATGTAACTGTTGTTTCTGTGCGAAAGTAAAAGCGCTTTCTAATTCGATCCAAACGTTGATGAATAATTGTAATGATTGGATAGATTGATTAATTATTGAATATGTCGATGTTTCAGCTATTATTTGTTCAATTTCTGCATTGTTCAACAAAATTGTGTTTAAATTTTCGTTTAATAATTTTTGATTTTCAGAGAGAGCTCGTACGGAAGATACAGTGTCATTTAGAATTTGTGCTTGTTCTAATAGGGCGTTTTTCTGATTTTCCGAATCGCGGGTTAATTTAGATATCATGTCTTCATAATGTTGTCCATCTTCTGCATTTAAATTGCCTGTGATAAATTTTACTACATTACCTAGGCCGTCTATTAATCCTCGTTTTTGTCTAATGTGTATTTCAGGAAATAGCTGCTTTAATAGTTGATCGGCTTTATTTATATATTGTTTAAGGATTAACAACTGGTTGTTGTGATTAATCAAGATGTCTTTTAGTTCTACAAAATGTCTGTGACCTATAGGGTAATTTCGGTTTTCCAAAAGAGCAATTGATTTTAAGAGATTGTTCCTAAGAATTTGATAATCATTTAACATAGGTGTATAGTCAAGAATTTTGATCAAAGTCCATTCAGATTCTTTTAATAAGGCTTTACCTTTTTGTAGGGGATACAGTCCGGGGTTGTCGCTTAACGTTTTTATTATTACGTCGGTTTTGCACTTGTTCCAGGTAAGGAGGAAGAGGATGATCGAGATTGTCCTGGAAAAGGCATTAAATCATTTGCGTGTCTCTTAAG
Source organism: Agriotes lineatus (assembly GCA_940337035.1). Lineage (NCBI taxonomy): Eukaryota > Metazoa > Arthropoda > Insecta > Coleoptera > Elateridae > Agriotes > Agriotes lineatus. Next base: position 259,030,049 of record OW679194.1, on the reverse strand, counting down.
GATAGCGTTTGTAGGAATGTTTTTTAAATCATAAGTATCGTGTCCGTGAATTTTGTCAACGGTGTAAGGTCCTATAAATTTGGGTTCTTTTTTGTTTCTGTTATTGGTTTTTATATATACTTGGTCTCCTACTTTGAATGTTCTGATTTTTCTGAGTTGGTTAATCTTTTCGTTTCGGATTTCTTTAGTGGTCACCTGTTTGTTCTGTAGAGCGTCATATAAGCATTTCATTTTTTCTTTGTGGTTAATTACGTAATTTTCGAAAAAGGATTTTTCGTAGTCTAAATCGAAAGGGTTTTGTCCATCGGTATGGCCAAATAGTATTTCAAACGGTGATAATTTTAGGTTTGAGTGAATCGAATGATTGTAAGCCATAACGCAGTAGGGGATTTTTTTATGTTCTGGCATTTCTCCTAAAAGTCGGTAATGTTCTATAAGTGTAGAATGAAAGCGTTCGATAGGGGAATTTGACTGGTGATGATGGGGTGTTGTGATATGGAGTTGAATTTTGTGTAATTCTAGAAAATTAATAAATGGTTGGTTTTTGAATTCGTTGTCTGCTATTAAAATATTGGGTGCGGTATAGGTTGTGATAAAGTAAAATAATCGATCAGTTACATCGATCATATTGCTGGAGCGTAGCTGGTAGGCTTGTACAAATTTTGAAAAAGCATCTATAAATGTTAAATATTTGGTACCTTTGATTTGGAATATATCCATATGTACTGTGTGAAAAGGACGATTAAAAGTTGGGGTTAAATGCAATGGTTGTTTTATTGGATTTCGGTTATACTTTTGAGTTTTGCAATTTTGACAATTATTAATAAAATTCTTTATATCTGTGTTCATTCCTTTCCAAAAATAATTACGTTGCAAGTGCTCGACAGTTTCTAATATTCCTCTATGATTGGTTTTTCCAAGATGGTAATCTATATATTTAAAACGTGAAGCGTTTTCTTTCGACATCTATTTTGAGACTTCCACCGGGCCGATTTCGATCATTCTTTTTATAAATGAAAGCCGTTACCGTGTAGATGTGCACAAAAGTCCTAAATTGAAAATAAATTGATAATTTTTAGAGAAAAACTATCATATTGTAGCTCTCAAGTGGTTGCAGCCGGCCATGCAGTAGCAGTAAACCAAGTATATTCTCGAAGTCAGCCTGCGGCGTTCTGCCGATTATTGCAATGGACTACTGCAGCTACCAAATGTTTATTTGAAATCAACGGTCTGCTGATTCGTGAGACAAACGTCAAAATACATGTAAAATGACAGTTAAAGAAAATCGGTATTGCTCAGATGCTGTAAGGTGTTTTTCTGCTTCTTATAATTATGTGGATGTGCTTATTGACTCACTGATTCATTGCTTTCCCTGTTGGTACAAGCATACGTACATATATTGTTAAAACGTCTTTCTTTTAAGTTGCATTCAGTCATCGCTTTTGTAATCTATTATTTCAAAATTCTATTCGGCCTTCTCCTAACTCTTCTTTGTGGCACCGTTCCCATTTTCGCTGTGCGTCTAGCATGTGCGATGACAATTAATAAACCACAAAGACAAACTCTGGATAAAGTAGGAATATATGTATAATATTCGTCACAACCAGTATTTAGCTATGGTCAAGTGTTGTAGCAATGTCACGTGCAAGTAGTTTTAAAAACTTAAAAATTAAAACTTGACCTGATGGATAGTGCCATACGTTAAACATTGTCTACAAAGAAGTTTTGTAAATTGCAAAATATTTTTCAACGGGTTCAATTAGTGGTTTTTTATTTACTGTGGTTTTATCAGCTCGACGATAATATTTAAATGGCAGTTGCTCTCAAGACAAATTTTTAAAAATGCAGCATCAGTACAATAAGGACATATTGTCTTGAATTTACATAAGGGTTCACCTGAGAGGATATTCCAATGCCGAATAGTTTTCCAAACTTCTCTTGAAACTCGGCAACGAAAAACTATGTCAAGCCGTGACAGCTATCCCCAGCCTCACTAACATAATATATTCTGACATCAAAAAGATAACAGCAATACCTGTGTCCTGGCGAGTATCACTCTGAAGAATGATAAGGCACTAAAAATCAGCAACACACACCTTGGAGCCTTTCATTCAGAGGAAAAGATCTATCAATCGATTAACACTGTGGTGGAGGCAGATGACACAGTGCACTACCACGTTGACTTTCTCCACACTCTCTACCCTCCCGAACTTCTTCCAAATCGCCTGCCTTTGAAAGTTAGAGCACTTATACTACTAAGAGACGTGAAGACTCTCAAACTCCACTGCAAGTGAAAGCTCCGCATCTTAACGTCACTGAGGCCAAAATTTTCATAGGTCTTGGAGAAGGGGAGACAGTCTTCATTCCTCGAATAACCCGTATTCTTTCAGACTATTCTCTTCAATTTAAGAGACTGTAATTTCCCTTAAAAGGCTGCTTTGGCATGACGATCAATAAGGTGCAGGGACAGTCGCTGAATGAGGCTGGGGTCGAATTGAGGGAAAACTGTTTTTCTCGATCAACTTTATCTAGACTGTTAAGGGGTCAGTTCTCCAAACAACTTAGTGGTGCTCAAACCATAAGGGAAAACATCCCATATTGTCCACAAAGAAGTGCTGTTGCCCTCTATTCGTCGGAATTGACTTTTACTTCACAGATCGTTAGATAATAGAATCTGGGGAAGGTAAGAAGTTGTAATTCGCCATACTAGTTCTTTTTACAAGTAGGGTCAAACCATTTTCAGGGCTTTTCGAAATTCATTCCTCCAAAGGAGCTAAATGTGGTAGACCTGTTTTTGTAAAGATCTACAACGAGGAAACTACTACAGATGGGAAGCTGAAATTCGATATGTTAGTTAGTTTTACAAATCAGATCAAGTAAATGTCAAGGTTTTGCAAAATAGGAAGTATAGGAAGTTAAAATTGAGCATATTAGAACATTTTTCAAATCGGGGCAAGTCAGTTTTAGGGTTTTGGAGAATTTATCCCCGAAAGGGGTTAAATGAAACAAATCTGTTTGTCAAAATATCGCCACGGGAAAACTACTACCGGCAGTTAGTTGAAATTCGGCATTTTAGATCGTTTTACTAACAGAAAATAATTTTTACGGTTGTTTGAAATACCTCCCCTCAAGCTTGTTAAATAGACCAGAAGTGTTCTTCTAAAAATAGCCACAAAGTAATTATTACAGGCAGGAAATTTAATTTCGGCTTATTAAATCGTTTTACAAATTAGGTAAAATTAATTTCAGGCTTTTCGAAATTAACTCCCGAAAGGATTAAATGGGGTAGATGTGTTTTTCTAAAGATCACCATAATACGGTAACTGCTGCAAGCAGAAAGTTGATTCGGCACAGTAGTTCGTTTACACATCGAGTCAAGCCAGTTCGTTTTACACATCGAGTCAAGCCCCTTTCAGGGTTTTTCGAAATGTATCCTCTCAAAGGGATTAAATAGGGTAGATATGTTTTTTTTTAAAGATAGTCACGAGATAGATACAGGTAGGAAGTCGAAATTCGGCATACTAGTTTGTTATTAAACTTTGCCGTTCGTCCGGATTCGTTATATATCTAACTTGGATGGTACATCTATGAAATTTAGGTGTATTTTCATTAGTAATGGATTTTATATATTCGGAAAACTCTTGGTACAATGAATCACTGGAAAAGTGACAATAGTAATGAACTTTTGGTTCGCAATGTTCTATCAACAATTCACTGAATCTAAACTGTTTATTATTGGAATTTACGAAAACTGAGAAATGTGTGTTTCCATCAAATTTTGTAACTTGAATTTTTCTAGGGAGGTTAGCTTCAATGAACTCGATTTGTTTATTAAAGTGTTGTAAGGGTTTTTCGCTTATGTCTATTACTGGTGTTGAGCTTTGCTGTGTATGTATGGTATTTGCTAACGAACTTTCATCGTTATCTGAGGTAAGGACATTGTCGAGGATGGGTATGTCAAATAAATCGTCAATGTTAGGTGTTTCTGATCGGTTAGGAATTGTGCTGAAATTAGGGTCTACTGGTTTGGGTGTATCTAGTCTATTAGTGTCGTCTATAATTTCGTCAATGTCTTGGATAATTTCGTCCGTGATTGATAATGGATTAATTTGGACGCGGGACAGGGCATCGGCTACTTTGTTAGTTTTTCCGGGTAGGTACTTTATGTCGAAATTATATTCTTCCAGTCTCAAGGCCCATCTTGTGAGTTTAGAATTTGGTTCTTTGAGGCTACGCAGCCAAACTAAGGGTCTGTGGTCTGTGAATAGGGTAAATTTTGTTCCAAACAAATAGGGTCGGAATTGTTTGGTAGCCCAAACAATGGCTAACAATTCACGCTCTATTGTGCTATATTTTTGTTCTGTATCATTCAGCGTACGTGAGGCATAGCTGACCGGTTTTCCGTCCTGTGAGAGGACTGCACCAAGTGCGTATTTAGAAGCGTCTGTAGTTAACTCAAATGATTTAGTAAAATCTGGATATTTCAAAAGTGGCTCATTGGTTAGAATATTTTTGCAATATTCGAAAGAGTCTATGAAGTCTTGAGTATGAATAATTTTATTTTCCTTTTTTAGACAGTGGGTGAGGAATTTGGTAATTTTTGCAAAATCTTTAATGAATTTTCTGTAATATCCGAAAAGTCCTAGGAATGATTTTATTTCGGTCCTAGTGGTAGGCAAAGGGAATTTTTTGATGGTTTCGATTTTGGAAGGATCTGGCTTAAGGCCTGAAGGGGTTATCATATGTCCTAAATATTTTACTGTTTTTTGCAAAAATTCAGATTTATCTAGTTGGATTTTTATATTAGTTTCTCTACATTTTCTAAACACATTTTCAAGGCGAGAAATGTGTTCTTGCAATGAACTTGAAAAAACAATTATGTCATCCATATACACCAAACACTGGCTAGGAGTTAGTCCTGTCAGGGCCGTGTTTATGGCTCTCTGAAAACTTGCCGGGGCGTTTTTTAAACCAAAGGGCATACGTTTGAAATGGTAATGTCCTTCTTCAGTAGAGAAGGCCGTTTTCTCTTTGTCTTTTTCTTCTAATTCGATCTGGTGAAATCCAGATGCCAAATCGAGAGTTGTAAAGTAATTTGCTCTACCTAAATTATCTAACACGGTTTCTATCCGGGGGAGAGGGGATTTATCGTCAATTGTTTGTTCGTTAGGTTTCCGGTAATCTATGACAATTCGCCATTTTTGTTTGCCGGAGGCGTCTTGTTTTTTTGGTACAATCCAAATTGGGAAGTTATAGGGTGATTCACTGGGTTCAATTATATTTTCTTCCAACATTTTATCGATTTGTCGTTTTACTTCTTGTCGGTGTACATGTGGGTAACGATACGTTTTCGTAAAAATTGGTGTGTCAGTTTTCGTTCTAATATGATGTTTGGTTAGGGTAGTTGATGATAAAGGAATGTAAGGTGTATGAAATATGTCTTTATATTTTGAACAAAGATTTGTTAACATTGTGCGTTCTTCGTCATTTAGATGGTCTAATCTTAAGTTTGATTTTAAATTTTGGTAAAGTACTTGTTTTTGTTTAATTGATGATACCTGGTGATTATTAATTTGGATTTCATCTTTTGCAGGTGTATAATCTTCTAAAATCAATGGTTGAGAAATTACTAAAGTTTGAGATTCGTTTGAAGTATTTATTAAGCTAGTACGAAACCAGTTGTTTTTTAATGATATAATAGCTGAAGGCATAGATACGTGTTCTGTAAAATGTAATTTTGGTGCTAATTTGTACCCATCTTTTCCTACGGCAGGTAGTACAACATATTTTTCCGTTCGAGGAGGTAACGCGATTACTTTTAAAGTTTTTTCTGAAGGTTTAATTTTTGAAAAGTTACATTGGTTACGTTTCTGTTCTTCCTGTCTTAATTTCGACTGATTGTAATAAAATGGTATCGTAGTTTTATCAGTTTGGATATGCATCCACCGATAATCTATATTTGCTGGTAGGTCGGCCAATAAATCTGTACCTATCAATCCAGAATATGTAGGATGAAAATCGAACAAATAACATAAGTGTGTACCTTCTTCCGAAAATAAATTTTTAATAGGGATATCCGCAACTTGATTATGATAAGTAGTTCCGTGGGATGTAGTGATTTCAAAAGGATGTTCAAATATTGCTTCAGGAAAATGTTTATAAACAAATTGAGGAGAAAGTATTGTACGTGAACTTCCAGTATCTATTAATAGTTTGTCATTAGTCTGAGGGATAATTATATATGGTAGGTTAGATTTAGGATTAATTGAAAATGATTCAACCGAGGCTCTTATCGAAAATTTACGGATTCTTCAGGTTCTTCATTATCTGAATCCGCGTCTGGTAGCTGGAAAAAGTCTGTAGTTGGGTCTAAGTCTTCTTGGGATGATTCGTAATAATTATATTCTAATTCGTGGTTTTCAGTAGCTTCGTGATAAGCTGGGGTCTCGGAAAAGTCTGTATTAAATAATTCTTGTGAATAAAAATTTCGAGGTTGATTTGATTGTTGTATATAATTATTTTGTTTAAAATTCGGATTGAAATTTTGGTTAAATGGTCGGTATTGTTGTGGTGGTCTCCTTAATTGTTGTGAGGCAGGACGTTTTTGGATTGTGCTCGTTTGCATTGGTTCAGGTTTGTGTGTGGGCTGATAATTGTGTTTAGGGGCAAAGACGTTCGTTGCAGGTTTTTGTATAGTTTGAATTCCAGAATTTCTCGGAGGTTGATTTGGATAACCAAATCTAAGCATAGGAGTAAAATTGGGTTTAAATTGGGGTTGATTTAAATTACTAGAATAATTTTGTTGATTATAATTTGGTTTATAAGTTGGTAAATGAGGGGTTTTTTGATAGCTTTGGAAGGATGGCATTTTTTGCATTGTAAATTTTGACTGTGCTACATTACTCGAAGAGTGATTTTTATTTATATCTTGAAAATAACGAATATCTAATTCTTCTTTTACGTAGGCATAAGCCTGTTCCAATGTGTTGGGTGATCGACCTCTAGTAAAACTGCCTAGGGGTTCTAACAAACCGCTCGTAAAAACTTTCAGTGCCAAATCTTTGGATGCTTCTAATTTGTAATCTTTAACTGCTTGAAGTTCAGGACCTAAAGATATTTTTGAATTTAATATTGCCAAAAGTGATCGTACTCTATTAAAAAAATCGATGGCTGATTCTTTGGAATTTTGTCTTAGTTTAGTCATATCAATTTGGATATTCAATTCAGAGCGCTGATCTCCAAAATTATTTATGAGAACTGTCTTTAAGTCTGTCCAGGAATTATAAGTATAACCCGTGATTACTTCTAAAGCTGCACCTTTCAGTCGGTTGCGGGCAGCAGACAAAAGCAATTTGTTTATATAAGCATTAGCATTTTCATTTTGCCAAAATTGATTAATGACATCTTCAACGGCGCGAATGTATTCGCTTAATTCCGCAGGATTGCCATAATATGTGGGAATTTCATTCAGAATGCTCATATGGAAACCTGGCGGGTATGCATTAAAGGGTTGAGGTTGAGGAGGTGCTACAGGCACCTGATTCTGCTGGTTTTGTTGCATTATTAGGCGAGGGGGTGTTAAAATAATTTCACTTCTAATTATTGTCTGTTCGAAAATGTCTAATTGTTCTGATTCACTATCAGATGACGTGTCCGTATCAATCATTAACTTTTGTTTAAAGTGTTATTATTATGTTAGTACGTTTACTTAATATTAAAAAAAATAATTTTTCCTAATTCAGGGAAACTAATATATAAACATGCGTAGGACATAAAACATAAGTAAATTGGGCAGAAATTAAGTGTACGTTTTAGCATTTAAGCGTAAAGTATAGTTTTACGTTAGTATAGAATTATTTTTATATTTAATCACTTGAAAACTTTCTTGAAATTATTTAAATTAAATTCACTTACAACTTCATGTTGTGTTGACTTGGTGATCCCAATGATCTGGTGTTCGATGAACTGCCAAGTCTTGATCCCGGTGATCTGGTGTCGGCGACGGACTGCAATTTGGGCTGGAAACAGCGGTGCCTTGACTTGGGACGATGCTTGTTCCTCTTGCTCGGCGTTGTTGATTCTCAGCTGTGGCTCTTCGGTGTTTGATTGTTGAAACACTTCGGCTCCACTGGGTTGTAGGCTCGGCAATTAAGAGTTAAAACTCAAAGAGCGAAATTTCAATTTTGATTTTTGAAAATTTCAATTAAGCCCTTTTGCCAAGTATCTGCACGACTGCGCCATTCATGTTTATTTTACATCGAAGTTTGTTTTTAAAAAGCACTTTATTTGTACAATCAAAAACTTTACATCGATGGAGTCGCAATTTAGATACAAGTTATTAAGACGAGATCTGACTGCCAACTGAATATAATTATAAAATGATTAAACATGTACGGATGCTACACTGCAGGAACTGAGCCAGCATAAGATAACTAATCTACTCATTCTCAGCAAGGAGATAATTCTTATGAATAGGACAATAGTGGGCACACACACATAACTCGCGGCTTGTGCGTAACTTTTCCAACTCGCGTGTAATATGCTTCCTACAGCTCTCGTTGTGTAATATACTATTACAATACTAATATTATGCAAATAAACTGGACAGAAACGGGGGAAGTGGAAATTGATGGGAAAAAGTTAAAGAAACTGAACGAAGTATTGTACTTAGGTAGTGTTCTGGAACAAAATACAAACTGCCAAAAAGACATTAACCGTAGAAAAATGAGAGCCCAGATTGCCTTTAACCAACTTAGAAAAATCTGGAATTCCAAAGATCTATCAACGACAAAAAATAAGATCCGCATTTTTAAATCAAATATTAAAAGTACATTACTCTACGGTTGCGAATCATGGGCAATAAATAAAAAACAAACCAAAGGTTTACAAACATTTGTAAATAAATGCTTAAGAAAAATTCTAAACATATACTGGCCATCTTCTTCTGCTTCTTCTTCTGCATAGCCCTTATACCCTAAACGGGTGTCGGGTGGTTCTTTGGTTTGTTTCTTATCCATAGTTTCCAGTTTTTCCGGTCTCTGGCGTCCTCTTTCATTTCGTTTAGCGTTTTGCCCCTGTTATTTCCTATGTTGATAATTTGTTCTAGCCATGTTTGTCTGGGTCTTCCTCTCTTTCTTTTTCTGTTATTTTTGGCATCCATTACTTTCCGAGCTATTCTTTCATTCGGCATTCTGCGAAGGTGTCCAAACCATTCTAACTGCTTATTTTCTATTTTCGTGCAAATTGATTCCTGCTGTAGCATATCTCTTATGTCTTCATTTCTTATGTGGTCTCTTTTAGATACATTTGCAATTTTTCTCAGTACTCTCATTTCAGTGGCAGTCAGTTTGGGTTTATGCTTACTATGGATAGTCCAAGTTTCACTGGAGTATGTCAATATTGGGGATATGATGGTATTGTAGATTTTCAATTTATTTCCATTGTTTATCTCTTTTTTTCCAAATATAGTTTTGTTTAATGAGTAGTATGCTATGTTGGTTTTTCTGATTTTGTTGGTTATTTCTAGGTCGATTTTACCATCATCGGTTCTAGGTCGATTTTACCATCATCATTCTAAACATATACTGGCCATCTACAATTTCAAATAAACAGCTATGGGAGAGAACCAAACAGTCTCAAATTATTATAGATATAAAAAGAAGGAAATGGAAATGGCTAGGACACACTCTAAGAAAACCAAATAGCGACATTACAAAACAAGCTCTAGAATACACCATAAGAGGCAAAAGGAAACAAGACCGCCAATAACATGAAGAAGATCCACAGCGCAAGAATGTAGAGACCTAAATATGAAGTGGAATGAAGTGAAGAGCATAGCAAAAAATAAAGACCAATGGAAGACTTTAGTGAAAGATATGTGTGATACGGTGACGGCGGATACAAATGTATAAAATAGTACAGAAAAGGAAAACCAACCAAACTACACAAAGGATACAAGAAGAGATATAAGAAATTCAGGGCTAGCACCCTTGAATTTAAACAATGCTAGTGAAATGCGAATGCGCCCTATATTCCTTTATGGAATGAACAGGACTAATGATAATTTCGGTTTTAATTGTGATAGTTCGAGAGCCTTTGTTTCAAATGTCTTCATATAAATAACATAACCATTGCACAAACCCTTGCTGGAGTTCACAAGGTGTTAGGCACATTAAGCCAACAAATGCTGGGTGTTTCTCTATAAAGACGACGCGGTCTAAGCCGAAATTTAATTCTAATATTGACAACTGTGACAAAAATTAAGGCCACTAACGCATAAAACCTATAGGGATTACATTATCAGCGTCGAAGAGGTCATCTGCAGTGGAGTACAATAGTTTTGGTTCTTTGTTAGTAGTTAGAAGAAATTGTCTGAAGCCTCTAATAATATGATTTACCAAGATAACATATATGAAAGCGATGGTATTTCTGGGGGTTTTTCAAATATCTTTATATCAATTTATTCCCAAAATATAGCTACGTATGACGTTGACTTTGACACGAACCTAATTACCTCTGAGCTTTTACAATAGCGAGTTCTATGCTGCGGTGAGGAGGTTGAAGCCGAAGAAGAGTGCTGGAGTTGACAAGATTCCGCCATAGGATTTAAAAGGTTGTGCGCATTATCTAGAAACCCCCTTCTCTTCTTATATAACCTAGCGCTCAAAACACACCTTCCCTCAAAAATTAAAAGAATCCGTTATAATACCTATTTACAAATCGGGAAACAACTGTAATATTGAAAATTATGGGCCAATTTTTACCATATCCGCGCCTGAAAAAGTATTTGAGCATATAATCTACAGCAGAGTGTTTAAACACGTTAATAACTATCTTTCTAAAAAACAACATGGATTTGTGCCAAAAAAATCGACCATTGTTAATTTTAATTTAATGTCATTTGAAAATGACGTTTATACAGCGCAGGAGGGAAGATCCCAGTTAGACGTAGCTTATACAGACTCCAAAAAAGCATTTGATATGGTAGATCTTAAAATGTGAAGAAATATGACATCGCATATCACATTTCTTCTGTAGTGTAACGATTCGCCCAGTCGAAGCGCGTTTTTGTGAATTAAAATCAATTCGCGCGTTCCCGCCTAGCGATTTCTACGTCACAAGTTTGAATTTTTCGCACGCGCGGCCGGCTACGTCATCAAGAGATCCCTGCTCCACGTATTGCGCTGCTCCCCCACTTAAAAGGCCCGAGGTGGTGGCTTGATGCACGAAACACGAAGAGGAGCTATAAAAGCCGCTTCTCGTCCGTTCCAAGGACACTTCCTTGGCAGACTTTATTCATACATTCTTGCATTCCCTCCCTTTATTCCCTTCCTGATCCTGTCCGACCGTTTAAAGAGAGAATTTTTACCCGTCCTGTCATTAGTATTTTCCCGTAGCTACGATCGAACCCGAAGCCTCCAGTCTTGGAGACCGTGTTCCTAGCTAATGTTTAATTGAACTCGTTCCCCGAATAAACAGCTTTAAGAGACGACGCCCACGAATGGGAAACCGTTTCGCTGTTTAATTTAACACTTGTGAATATCCTGAACTAATAAATGTTGAAACATCTCCTGGAGGACGCTAGTAAATAATTATACCAAAATTTCCTGGAAGACGTATTCGAAACGAGGGTTAAACAACCAGGCCGTTTCATATGTCAATTTGGTATCACTAAATAAATCCAGCGTCCAACATAATATTTGCTCGGCCTTGAAGGCCCCTGTAAGATTACACTTAATTTCTGTTTGACTACAGGTTTGTACTCACCGTTTCAAACATCTTCCTATCGTAACACCGGAGAGCGACAGCGCCGCAACGATCTTAACCTATCTTGGGCCGAAGACACGAAGCAGTCCCCCAGGTGGAAAACGTCGACGATAACTTCTCCTCCGGCCGCAATTCGCACTACTACTTTACCGTATCCCCGAGATTCACAACGCTAGCCCGGTGTCGTAAGGCGAAAAACATAAAATATTCGAAATAACCTATATTTGCAGTTACACGCGGTTTTCAACGTCGGACGTGACATTCGAGCGCGAAGGTTGGCTCCACTGCAAATTAATTTGGGCAAAACGTCTTCCCGGCCAGTGGCGTCCCGTCGATTCCGGCAGAAGGCGGCCAATCGGACCTTCCACACACAGATGCAAAACGGGTTGCCGGCGCGCAAGGAACTGGCAACTGGGTGCCCATCATAATTAATTAAATACATTGTAAAATACATTTTATTTGATTTCTTAAGAGCAATACCTATGTTTGTAAATAGTGAACCTTATAATTAAACTGTCTAAAATTATCCTGGTACTTGTTTGCTTCTCTCAAAGTGTATATCTGGCTGAACCAAATTATCTCCGACTGATAAGCTACCCGATGGTGATTAATTAAATTCATTGGCCCTAATTAGCAGAGAGCTAGTACCGTTTCAGTAGAAGAGTTTTTGCAGCTAATTTTGTTGTTTAAATTCAAACGTTACTAATAGTTGTATGTGAACTTATTAGTTGTGTCATATATTCGATATTTTCAATTAAAAATCAATTTAAATTTAAAGCAACGTTTCGCTATTTAATTTGGCTTCTTCAGACCTAATATACATCTTGTTTATGACAAGTTAAAATTTTGGGACTAACACAGTTAAAAGGCACATGATTTTTTATCTAAAATTAAGATCGCATTATTAGTTAGATTTGTGAAACAATAAATTCCTCTGTTTTATTATCTTTTGTTTTGTTTTTTGTTTTTCTTAATTTTTTATACATGTTCCAAGTTATATAAGGGCATGGTGTTATGTTATTGATATCTGTTTTGATACGATTAAAGAAGGGTGTAATTGGATTTCACCAATTGTTATTTTTTGTAGTTTGTAATCATTGTCACACAGCTTGCGTTCCGTTATGTAAATTGTATACCCATGAAACAATGCTCAACTTTTCGCTAGTACTTGCTCACACAAATATCTACTGCGGGTGATTATACTGAAACATGGGACATAGTAGTATATTATATATCGAGATGTATATGTGTATGTATACTATTTTATTCGCACTGAGTCGAGACGTGGTTTACACGTTTGAGTTACCGTGCTCCTCTATCCCTTCCCTTGTAAAGAGTTTTACCTCATGACACAGTCCAATCCCGGAAGTCGTTTTTTGCTTAATGATAATGGCCGTGAAAGCCTCAGAAATAATCTATCTGATTACTTTTACTGATGAGTGATGCGAATGAGAAACTGCGTACATCGCTTAATGCAAGATTGGAGTCACATTTCTACACCTGTAACTCCTATTGTTTTACTTTCTGTAACCCTGTCTAATTTTCTATGATTTCGCAATTCAGTGGCATTTACAAAACTCCCCAGGTGCAATTTTATAACAGCCTTTAGTGAACCGTCTTATACGTATACACACTGACTTTCTCATCGTTTATGCTAAATCTGCTTGGTTATGTAGCAGATATGCCATCATCACAGCTATAAATCATAATCATATACTCATAAATATTTGAAACCGAGAAAACAGTTATGTTGATTTTATTTAAGATTTGTGAAAAATTAAAAGAGATCTTAAATTTCCGGCGAAATTGACAGGCTTCCCTGCAAGCTTTTTGAGCGAATAATTTTGTACATCCATGCAGAAAATTTAGGAATAAAATCATAATCAGTAATTTTTCTATTCGGTACTACGTGTCGCACTACTTATATTTTGAGAAAGTAATTTATAAAACTGTTCCTCTTATTTTTATTTATATTGTAACAAAATACCACAAACAATTCTTACGTAGGCAAACAAAATATGATTTGTAGAAAATTATGATATTTACGTAACACAAATGTCTCAAAACCGATTTACAGGGGAAACCCCGGGTATGACACATATAAAACCTAAAATTTGCTCGAATTAGCTCAATGAGAAAGATGAATTTTAGGCTCGAAGAAAAGCCTCGCTCGCGATAGTCAAAGCCAATTGTACCTTAAAAGTTCGGGGACAAATCCGTGTAATTTGTTGGGCCCTAATAATAATTCTTATACAGGTTTTGTCTAATAATCTTCAAACTATAAACGCGGGCAACATACTTACATATAATTTTGCCCGTGCCAAGAGTCATCGTGCTGGTTGCCCTCGGAAAAACCCTCGGGACAGTTATGAGAAGAATAAAAATTTTCTGATAAAGTTGTCGTGGGGTGCACAGTTTCTTCAGTTTGCGTGTCGCAAACATATATGGGACGTGTAGGGAAAAAGCAGTTATTAACGACATCATCATGCAAAGATACCTTTCGAAATACAATAATAATAATTGTCGTTATTTCTTTCTCTTATGATAACTGTAGAATATTAACAGTCAAACTCTTGGACAAAGATCAGGCTAACCGCCTGCTCTTACATTACTTCCACGTAACTGTTACAGTTTATCAATGTAAATTAAAATAATGAAGATATCGTGCTCTGGCCTGATGTCGCATCATGTCATTATTCCAGGATAAGTTGAGACTATTAGAAGCGAATAATGGGCCTTTCGTTCCAAATACAGGTAACCCTCCTAATGTTGCCCAAGCAAGACCTACATAGGAACTTTTGGGGTGTAATTAGCCGAAAGTATGACAATGGGTGGGAAGCTGCTAAGGAATAACAACTAAGAAGAAAGATCTACCAAAATATCCAAAAAATTATGTTATTACCATCCAGACTCTTATAACATACGTTAGAAGAAAAATACGTCCAATTGAAGATAGTGGGCCCCTAGCTGCAATTTAATTTTGCATTTTTTATTAGTAACAGATGTTACATATTGATTATATAGAAATAATTAATTACAGTTTGTTTCTTCAGGAACCCCTTCTTCTTGCATTGGAAACAATATATAAGGCTGGACAGCCTAGTGTCTCAATATTGCGTCTCCATACTCCGACTTGAGTTACTTTAACCAAGACGAGGGCCTTCGGCCAGATTCCATAGCTTATTTTTCGGGTCAGGTTCCGGCGTTCGTCTATATAATTCGCTATTTTCATGTTCCACATATTAACATATTTGTATGTGTTTGTATTTTGTGTTCTAATATAACTAAAATGGGTGTTATTGTTTTCTACATCGGCATGCTTTATTAAACTACAAGTAACACCTCACCGATCTACACCACAAAACATTATCAAATTGGTTACACCGAGAAGAACATCAAACAACAACATAAGATAGAGAATTAAAAACTCGCATTCACGATAACAGCTGATAATTGCTAACTATAGTGGGCTAAATGCAACTGCCCTGCTACAGCACAATAACAAGTCCAGTAGGCAGCATATTAGTCACTGCAGCCAGCGCTAACAACGAAATGCCAGCCAGTTCAATTGACCGAACAAATCAAAGTATCTTTATTTTGTCCAGTTAAACCTGCGCTGTAGTTCATACAACCGGAAAGACAGTTTGCTCTCAACAATATTACACAAGATACCAGCAAATATTATTATGTAAGTGCTAATCTTGACAATGAATATGCGCAAGAAGTCGAAGACATCCTCACGAACCCGCCTCGATATGAGATGTACGAGTCGCTTAAACAGGCACTAATTAAGCGTCTATGCACTTCCCGCGAACAGAAGATTAAGCAACTTCTGGAGCACAAAAAAATAGACGACCTCACACCTTCCCACGTTTCGCCACACCTGAAGAATCTAGCAGTCGGTGAGGTACGACATGGGCCGCGCGACATCCAGACAACATGCAGGCTATTCTAATGACCCATTCTAGCAGCAACCTGCAAACTGTGGCCACCTTTGCCGAAAAAATTACCGAAATCACCCCCAGAGCATTTCAAGTGGCATCCGCTGTATCACCCGGAGACAACGAACGAATCAGCCAGCTGTGGAAGTAAATTTCTGAATTGCTCCAGCAAGTTTCTAGGATGAGCTGAAAAAGACAGCTGCCAAACAATAGCACATTCTGTATCGCTCCAGATCGCAATCTTTGATGAGGATCTACCGGTACCATCGTAAGATCGAAGAAAATGCAGCAAAATGAACTAAACCGTGCTAGTACATAATAAACGAACAGACAAGCTCGTAATCGTCGCTTATTTGTCATGGACGTGTCGACGAAATGGCTATCTCTTATTGACACTGGGGCAGATTTGTGCGTGTTACCTAGAACTTTTCTGAAAGACCCGCGTTTGCGAACCAATTACGAGCTTATCGAGGTAACAACTCAGCAATTAGTACGTATGGACATGTAATGTTAAATTTAGATTTTCGCGGAAATTTGTCATTGCCACTTCGGTTTGTTAGCCCATACCTATACACAATAATCGTGTAATAGACAATGTAACCAAGCTGCAAACAAGCGGTGTAGTGCGTGAGTGTTCAGCACCCCATATAAAAACAATTTCTGGAGACTCGGCTTTCTACAGGCTTATAGCGTTGTTCCCGGATATCGCGCGTCCTTCTGTTCTATCCAACGAAGTGAAACACGCTACAACGCATATCGTATAACGTCAGCTGGACTTCCTGCCACATGAAGGCCTCGAAGGCCCCTGCCGGATATGTTGCACGCAGCCGAGAAAGAGTTCCAGTTTATGCTCGATCAGGGAATAGCTCGCCCATCCAAGAGTAATTGGTCTGCAGCGCTCCATCTAGCATCCAATAAAAACAGTGGATAGCGCCCATGTGGATATTAACGAGCACTAAATGCAAAAACTCTTCTGTTATCCTGTGCAACATATAGAGGATTTTGCTCACAACCTTTTTGACTGCAAGCTCTCACAAAACAGCAATTACAACTCCATTCGGGATGTATGAATTTTTTTCTGCTCCAATATAACCCTGGCGAACGCTACTCTCCTGGCTCATCCACCACCTGCAGCCCCAACGTCAGTTATGGTTGATGCATCAGATATCGCTATGGGAGTAGTTCTACAGCAGCAGATGGACATAGCAGCCCTTACCGTTTTTCCCTAAAAAGCTAAACGCTATTCAGAAGAAGCACAGCGCCTACGACCGGTAACTACTGGCAGCTTATTCAGCTGTAAAGCGCTTCCGCTATTTCATAAAAGGCCGGATCTTTATGTTCTACCCCGATCGTAAGCCGCTAACTTATGCGTTCCAGCAAACACTAGAACGTGCATCGCTCAGACCCGCCTACTGGACTTCACTGGGCAGTTCATAACGAATATACGTCATATCGCTGGGAACTATAACGTCCCCACGGACCTCCTACCGCGTATTTCTGTTGCAGGTTTTACATCATCTTTTCCACACAGCCCACTTGGCTACAAAGTGCTGGAAAAGCCCAAGAGTCGGATGCCGACTTTCCTACATCCTAACGCCGTGTTAACCTTGAAGAAGGTTAGGACGCGGATGTGTACTACGATTCAGCTACAGTGCACTCCGCCCCTTCGTCACAAAGCAGTTCGTACGCCCGGTATTCGACCCCCTCGACAACCTCTCACAACCGGGAATTCGAGCAACGACGCAACTCTAGGTTCGTATGGCCTTCCATACGGAAGGACTGTAGCCATTGGACGTGCGTCCCGTATCAGCGTTCGAATATCACCAGACACATAGCAACTCCGATGGGGAACTTTACCACACCCTTCTCAAAGTTTGAGCACGTATATTTGAACCTGGTTAGGCCGCTTCTTTCATCCGTAGGCAATACCTACTACCTGACGTGCATGGACCGCTACTCCCAAAGCCTTGAAGCCATCCCAATCCTAGACATCACGGTTGAAACGGTGGCTAGAGCTTTCTTCAACAGCTGAATAGCTAGGTTTTTTGTGCTTCTGCGTATCACGACGGACCGAGGCCGGCAGTTCACCTCCAACCTACTAACTAAATGATTGACGGCTTTCACCGTCAGCTAAAAGCCGCAATTGGGGGTTACACGGACACCAGATGGGCAGAAAACCTGCCAGCAGTTCTACTGGGCATCCGCACAGCCATCAAGAACGATCTCAACGCCACCTCAACCGAGCTAGTTTACTACGAGAACATCCTCGTACTAGGGGAATTCTTCACTGCTACGAAAAATTATATATTATATATTCAACCGACTTCATACTTTAGCTTAGAGAGTATTTAAGCACGGTTCGCACCTTCGTAATCTTGTGGTTTAACCACTGGCAAAGGGTCGTGTAGCTGAGCTATTTCAAACTTTCTGAAAACTTCAGAAATTTGTTTTCGCATGCAAGATCGTAAAAGTGCCGCCGATAACTACAAAAATACTAATAAAAAGTTAAACTCAGTGTACAGCTGTCGAGCTAAAACCAGTGGGTATTCGAAGTAAATTGTGTGTGTTGCATTAAGAAAACTCTTTAACGTCAAAAATTTTATTAGTGTACGTCGCACGAAGTAAACTTTATAAATGTCAAGAACTAACGTGTTCGTCGCGCCACTGCACTACTAAAAAAGTTTAGATAAGAGGTTTAGTTAACTACCCTACATAAACAGGTATATTTGTAGCAAGTCAAGATAAAAATATGAATATGAACTGCACTGACGGTTTCAACCCGTAGAAGTAGCTTTCTTCAAATAAAAATGATTTGGAATCAGATAGACGATTGTGTTGCTTAAAAAAGTAAACACACGATGCACATTAAAATAGTTAGCGTAAAAAATATTGCAATTAATGGTATTCAGAGAAGCAAGGCTACTGTATATTTTCTTATATATGAAATAAGCTTTGAAATTTTTTGCGTCTGGCAAAAGATTAATAAACTGATCTTTAAGTCTTACTTAGGTCGATGAATAATGAATCTGCTTCTGATTCAATGGACAATCAAAGTACTTGTTTCTGGATTAGTATAACAAAGGTAAGCTTAACATTCTTCCTTGAATGCAATAAGGCTAGGCACATTTAATATTTGGAAAGTTTATGATTTATTCCAAATTGCACACAGATACACTTATTTGCTGTTTAACAACTGCTTTTTGTAAATAAGCCCTCAAAATTTTTGGTCCATTCTTGTACCAGAGCTTCTTTGAGTTATATCGAGTGAAAGTGCTCTGAAAACTTGTGGTTTTCGGTGTCTAAACCGACGATTTCTTTCTTTTATTTTAAAAACATAAAACGATGCAGTAGCACCTAGCATTCCACACATTGCAAATAAAAGTTTCCGTCTCTTTAAAGGCCAAATTTTACCCATTTTAAAAGTTTTTGCAACGTTTTATCAGAACTAACTACCAACAAGAAACGGAATACGTAACGGATTTTCTGCATTTAAGGTTAAACGAATTCGTAAAAGGCGCGCTTTTACATACGCATTTGCCAATGCGCTGTCGTAAATTTTCTAACCCAAAATATGTCTGTATAAACACCTATTTTTTTGTTAAGACTAGTGCTAAGTTAGAACTAATACTAAGACTAGGGCTAAGAAAGCTGTATAAACGAGCCTTTAGTTGTCACTAAGATGTAATTGGTATATATTCAACAGCTATCCTTTTTATGACTTGGGGTAATGCAAATTAGTTTCCAATGCTAGGAAATTTCACCACTATTAGTGCGTATTTGTTACAGTATCAAACTGATTTAACGACACTCATGGATGAGTGAGTGCCAAATACTTAAACAAGTCCGGGAAACGTCCACACTTACCCTGGAAATAGTATGAAACAGGCTAAAGGCCACGGCTCCAATACGCTCAGGGTGATGGGCGTGGTCCTAAAACGGTACACCACAGGGCAAGCGTGTCGGTATGTATAGGATGTCACAAAATAAATGGGTGCCACAAGATCCAATAAGAAAACTCACTCTTAACCGAATCTTGAAAGCCAAACGGGACAGAAATAATCAAATACTGACTCTGGGAAAAAAACATCGTAGCGACAGCGCTCTGACCTACCTGCAACACTCAAGAACCGCTCCCTAGACCTCACTTTATATGGATCTTGACATAGAGACGGGACCACCATGTAAATAAACATGCACATGTACCAGGGATAATCATACGACAAATGTAATAAATCAATCTATTAGGCCAAAACCCTGGCAGACAGTTGCAATAGGGCCGAAATGATCGGCGCATACAGTATTACATGCACAGTAGTATAAGAGGCTTACCCTAAAAGGACTAAATATGAACCCAGCTGGGAGCGCCTTATCTAACATCAGCACTTACATAAGAACAAGTAAATTTAAGAATGCGTGCTCAATGCTTCAGTTAACTCTTAACCACTGACATGCGGTATGCCATACAGCTCCAAAAATACATTCTGTTGTAAAACGAGTTTTACAAAAGATTCCTAGAAAACCATCTGTGGACCTTCAAGTGGTGTGTAACTGTACCTATTGTCAACTGCTGCAGTTTCAGTATGCGTTTAGTTTTTTAATTACGTTGACGTAAAGTTTTCTTGCGGTATCACGTACCGCATGTCAGTGACTACGTTCCTATAGTTGGTATAGTTAAAAGCAGTGCAATTATTGTCAATATTTTCTATTCTAACCTTTTTTTAAATTAATATCATTAATTTGTTACATTAAACATTATTTTACAATTTTATAGTGACCAGTACTCAAGTTTTGCTGTAATTAAGTTTATACAGGGTTTGGAAATGTCCAACATTTATTTTATATTATGCATGCGTTTATAATTTTTTAGAAAAAATAAAGTTAATTTTATTTTGAGTCGTATTGTATTCTACAGAAGTGTGAAGAATAATTCAGTAATTGATGTAAAAACATATACAGTAATATAAGACAGATTAGCATTAAAAACAAAGAATAATAGGCAATGGTATAACGAACCGCACGTCAGTGTCTACGTCCTGAAACATCCATGTCAGTGGTTAAGGGTTAAATACCGTTAGCCAATCTATTTAGTTAAGTTCGTAAAAGTGAATTGCAGAAATAAACGCACTATACTTTGGTCAAATGCTATAAGCGCATATACTTTATTTAGTGCACAAAGGTTGTTTAAACTTGATTTAAACACACATAAATTTTATTTTCTAAAATTTACGAAATCCAGTCACACGTTCTTAGATGCAATTCTGATTTAATAGCAAGAAGTTTTAATGCCGCAATCACCAGTCTTTGCCTCATAATCGCTAAATTTAATATGTTTAAATTAGATTAAACATATATAAAATTCAGTCCAAATTTACGGAACATTATTCATAATTTAAAAGCCAGTGTTATTTCGCAATTAGACGAGTTAAAGACCAGGAAATTGCATATCTGCACTTCATGCACAAAACCGACCTACATCGGCCGGTTCAACGGGCGACCTTCGCTCCACCAGGAAATAAAACGGCTGAATTGCTACGTTGCTGTTTTGTAATTTTAAACGCTCTGGCCCAGTAAACTGTACATTTGAACTTTGATATTGTTACTTAGTTAAGCGTTTTAGTTATGTATAAATACACCGTTTATTTTCGTAATAAAACAATCTGCATTTAATGTTTGATTCACTCGTTACTACCCCTTCCATAATATTTATGGGGCATGAGGCTGTGTCCCAGCGGTGGTTTTACTGTCGTCCTTTCAAGTACCATTGACTACATTGGTTTAAAACGTAAACACAGTCTTGTTTACGTGCTTGAAGGATAGAACTAGCGCAAAGTAACGGAATCCTGATCCAGCCTCCCAGGCAATTCTGTTCAAAGGTGAAATGCAATAGTGGGCGCACCATGCTTAGGTTAACTACAGTTAACAAATCTATTATATTAAGTTCGGTCTAGTGAAATGCACAACTGAACACAGAGTGCCTTAGTCAAACTTGATTCAGCAAACATCTTGAGCTAATTCCCCACAAGTGAAATGTAAAAATGAACACAATGGGGCGATTAAATGTAACTTAGCGGGCGTGCTTAACTAGTTGTACGCCAATGAAATGTCAGAATAAACACACAGTGCGCGTGATCAAATGTAGTTTAGCGGCGTATTTAATTAGTAGTACGCCAATGAAATGTCAGAATGAATACACAGTGCGGCGATCAAATGTAATTTAGCGGACGTATTTCATTAGTTGCACACAAATGAGATGCAGAAATGCCTTGTTTTGAATAGCTCGGACTCGGTGTGGAAATGTTGAATGCTACAAGCAGCGGCGACATGTCACTACAGCTGTCATTTAATTTGGTGCAGGTGAGACTCGAAGACTTCCAGAAAATTCCCCTTGTGTTTATGCGGGCTCGGTGGTGTAACGCCACTCGGCGACCACCCGCCTAAGGAGCCGCTGATTTATGCTGCTCGCAAGAAGAATCCCGTTACACCCAACGGATATATAAGCTAAACAAGCTTGTGTAAAAGCTGTACGAGCGGCCACGGCAAATTTAGAACCTCATCACATAACCCCACGAAACACACAGTGACTCACTCCGCTTGTCGGGCACCGTCTGTATAAACAAGGTCACAGCAACTTGGCTGTAACAGCACAAAATATCAGACGGTCCCAAGAGCCAACAGCGCTCGCAGAGACGCGCTTATGCACCTCCGGCTCGAGACTGAAATCAATCGTAAAAACCAACGCTAAAACGGAGCTTCGCGCCCAGACACGCTGTCTGCCAGATGTAACCAATAGAAAGACAATATCCTTGACTGCCGACGACCAAGCCGTCTGCGTGCGAGAGAGGTGGACTGATGTTTTTAATATTTTGTTACGGTTCAAATGTCATTTGCAGCTATTCATCTAATTAATTGCCCTAATCTTGGTTAAAATTAACTTTTTGCCTTATCTTTCTTTAAGTCTAATTTTGCCTACAATAAAACTGAGCATTCAGACCTTCTGCAAGCTATATTTTAATCTACCGTAAGCCATTTCATTCAGAATTACAGTACTGAAAGCTCCTGGAGTGTAGACTTCTCTTTGCGCATAAAGTTTTTGCATTGCATATGTCAAGTTTCCTTTAAACGCCCCTTCCAATTTTGGGTTTTCATATCAGGCTTTTTGGACCATTTTTGTCATGCGCCATGTTGTGCTGCTAAAGATAGCTGTCTCGAAAATCGACGTTTTGAAGACGTACCTTAATTGGGTTATTTCGATGGCATCTCGCTTGTGAAGTTAATTCAGTTGTAGTTAGAATTTTGAGATGGTTCTAATGCAGACCCCGTAAAGTGTATTTTAGACGAAGATGGCCCTTAGCTGCCGCCTCGAGTTTAGCGAGCACGTAGAAATCCTTCGCCTACAATAAAAAGCGCAGTTGAAGCTCCTGTGTGACCTCCTCCGACACGTTACCTGCTGGCCATTAGTTCTGCACCCTTGCCCGAGCCGGCCGCCCTGTAGTCCCTCGAGCCCTTGTCTAAGCCTGTTGCAGCCGGGAAGTTCATCACAAAGGTCGGTTACTTTGTATTTTAATTTCGGCCCCTCGAGCCTCGAGATGCGTCTGAAGGTGCTTTCGTAATTGTGCTACGGCGTACTCAATCAACATTAGGATGCTCTTAAAATGTATTTTAAGCATGTATCTCACCCATGTAAAGTAGTTGATGTAATTTTCATTGTAAAGAAGCTATTGCGGTAGTTCATTCTAACTAGCCTTTAGCTTCTTAGATTATTCGAACGGTCGTGTCTCACGCCCCGTCTGAGGGTTGATAGTGTTGCTTTTTTTTGTACGGCATTTGCATGACAAACGTTGATTTATTTTCGAGCGTCACGATTCATTAGTGACATAACGTTCGGTTGAATACAACTTCAATATACGCTCCGCAATTGCAAGCAATTCAATGTAAATTTCGCTTACGACATTTTAATGCAGATTGATAAGAACTTTAGTCAACTATCGGTTTTTAAAGCGCTAAGATAGGAAGCAATATCTTGAATTCAGTGTAGGCGTTATTGTAATTTAAGGCAAACCTTGCATAGTGGGTAGTTGGGCGAATTCAACTAACCTATCTAAATGTAAGCTGTAATAAATGTGTCATAGCTATAGTGCTATCGACAACTTGTTGGATTTGCATTTAGCCATTTGATTAGTCATTATGTGATTCGATTATGCACTTTAATATACTTTAACCTATTTATTTGAGCTACGCTAATATATTTCGTTTATATTCCCATATTGATTATTTAAATTTATATGCTAATATTTTGGTGAGGTGTAATAAACGCTTTATGATTATTGTGATTTAAATTTGTGATATGCTGATTTGGTTTGCCATATATTTTTGTGTGTATTTTAATTGTGTTTGTATTTCTGTTTGCCGCAATTATACTGCCATGACATCTTTGCCTGCGTATCTGATGTGTGCCTTTGCCGTTACCCTTTTATTGTCAGGTTTGGTTAGTACCGCCTTCTGTAGTGTACTTTTTGTTTAGCAAAGTGCTGAGTTACTTGCTACTTGGCGCCCATATTTTTATTTTTCAGCTAACGCTTTTGAGTCTTTTGTTTTACCCACGACCAGCTCCGGCTGAGTAGTCGGTTGCCTTTGCTTGCTCCTTTTACAGTCGCCGTAACGGTAACAATTTGAAGAAAGATATCTCGCTTGCTCTCACGGGTTATATTTTTGAATAACTTGAAAATAAACGTTCTTACAACCGACGGGACACACAGCTGCACGAACAACGATGTAAAGATTGACGCGGTACGCTAAACCTTTAAATGAAGCCAGAAGCCACGCTCGTGTATGAAGTTTTGTTTGATGCGAAAAGCTGAAGCGTTATGCGATAAACTATGACTGAAATTGCCCCGATATACAGGCAGACGCGCCAACTCTGTCCCAAAACTATACGAAATGGTTATGTAGCTATAGAAATCACAGAGAAATGAAATGGCCTGATATATTTTAAAAATGTGGCTATTATTCTTTTTAACATAGAATTTCGGCTTAGACCGCGTAGTCTTTGTGGATAAACACCCAGAATTCTTTGGCTAAATGTGCCTTGCACCTTGGAAACTCGAGCAAGAATCCACGCGATGGCCACTCCTATTCTATTTTCTATTTGGAGTTGCTGACAGTATTCGTTCCATTCATGTAGTGCAATTGGTTTGTATATTCTTTTCTTTGTATGGAACTTAACATTTCTTATAAATCGCCATGTTTCACTGACTCGCTTTCCACCTATTACATATGTATCTATTTCTGTACACTTATCCTCTCATATTTTAGTTCGATGTTCAGATACTACCTGTTCGCAGAACTTTGCGTTGGATTCCTTTGTATCAGGTTTTATATTCTGCTTCGTTAATAAAGACCTTGTTTTAAGTATTTTTGAATATCTCTTTTTGTCCACACTATACGTACATTTTTACTAGTACCTTTGAGTCTACTTTCCAATCCTTGTTTGTATAGAATTTTCGTGCTATGCTCTTCTAAGTTTGATAGCCTATATAGTACGGTTTCCAGTTTTTTTTTTGCTTGATTAGGTGTACTGACTGTACTTTTAAATTCTCTATGGGTTCACTATGAGACTATAATTTTGAATTAAAGAAAGCAGTGATTGATTCCATAGCATGATCCCCTGTACAGTTTTCCAACCGTGATTTTCTATGCTATATCGGTCCTTATATATTTTTGTGTTTACAATTACTACACATTAGTAAATGTTTGTCACAAAACTTCCCATTTAGACTGTCTTTTCATAATATCTCTGTTGGTTTAGCAATGGTTAGTTAATAACAACAATCATTTCCAAACACGCACGTGTTTGAAAATCTGGAGCATTGTAACCATAATGTCGCAACATATGAGTTGCAGTTGATAATTCAGAACAACCAAATGTTAGATTTTACGTATGGTTATCATGTCTATTTGGGCGTGGGCCAAATGCCAACGCGTCTGAATGAATTCCAGGCGACCTAAAAATTCCGTATATCCCAAGTAGCCGTATGCATATTGCCCTTTAAAAACGAATAAAGACATGGCACTTTCCAGAAATATTTATTCACTGCGCGCTCTTTAACAACAGGCCCAAAATACACTCATACGGCATATTCCGTCTGCGTCCAGTTCTTAGTGTTTACATTTGCGTCCGTGGCTACGCACGGTTTTGTTGGTTTAGGTCTAAAAATACCCTAATGAAATCCAACTGACACCACTAAATATATCGGGAGATTTGGTCACGTCGGGATGGAGGATGGAGGCCGCGGAGTCAACGAGCGAATAAAACTCTCAGTAGATTAGAGGAGGCCCTTGTTCAGTTTTGTATTATTATGGCTGTGATAGTTCTTATTGTTTTAGTGAGTGCCTTTAGCCTGGGCTTCTCTGCAAACGAGCTTCGCATAGGTAGGTTTCGTTGTGCATGTCGCGGAAAAGCTTGAAAAGAGATTAAGAATTATTTTGAAATAGAAACAGCTGTCAAGAAGACGTATACGTGTATAGAAATTTAGCTTGCTTATATTATAGGTAAACATAACCAATGTTTTTCTGCTCAGCTTCTGTTCGAGCTTAATTATTGTTTGTTAACCACAGTATAATAATAAGTAACGGAAAATTCGTTTAAATCCGGTTCTATTGGTCATAAAATTTAATACAATGACACCGAACAACTAAGAGATTGAGAGAGATGCAGCTTCTTCCGATTGGCCTTGAAAATTTTAAAGGTCAGGGTAGACACTGTCTGCCAAATGAACTACACTACTACTTTCTATGCAGAGAATTTTAAAACTAATAATAATAAATTATATTGATAATGTAAGTAGTCAAACCGTCTTCACCGCGTTAGTTTTTTTTCTTTCATTCTACACAAATTCAAGTTATTCTACAGATCGGTTTGACTCAACTACTACATATATCTACAGTGTGTCTACGGATTAAGTTCGGATAAGGTGCAAACGACAAAAATAGAGTTAGATGCTAATATTCTAGGAATCGCTCCTGCTTGTTCTCAAACCAAGATTGTGATAAAACCAATTAAATTAATTAATATACAGGGTTTTTCAAATTATTTTTTAAAAAGTTGTGAAAAGTAAGCTACCTTTATTAGAAGAGATAACAAACAAAAAGTATTGAGAAAAGTTGTTTAGAATTAATAGTAATGGCCGACTCAATTTTCAGACAAATCGGCCTACTTTGATTTTTTAATTTTTTTGTAAATTGTTTATAGCAACATACCTTTTATCATGGGTGTAGGAGACACTCCATTGTTTTTTAGCATCTTAGTTCATAAACTAGTATAATCAAAAAGTATTTTCATCTAGTATGGCCATGGAATAGTCCCTAATTTATGAATGCAACTATAACTCACAAAGCAATGTAAAATTTTGACATGAAGTATATAAACGTAATTGCATTCATAAATGAGGAACTATTCCATGGCCATACTAGATGAAAATAATTTTTGTTCATACTTTAGTTAAGAGTGCCTCCTACAGCCACCATAAAAGGTATGTTGGTATAAAAATGTATTAATTATATTTAATTTGATTACCATTTGCCTTTTATTTCATGGAGTACTATTTGTTATAGCAATAATATAGATGACAAGGTCAAGTTTTTTAACGAAAATATACTATTACACTTGTGTAGGAAAGCCATTTCAATTACTAAAGCATATGCTCCATGGCTAACTAATACACTTAAAGACGTTGGTTTTAAGATATCAGATGTTACATAAATTATCCATAAAATCAAAAATACCAATAATTTAAATTTTTACAAGCAACTGCGAAATCAAGTTGTAAGTGCCGCTAGATAAAAAAACATACTATAAATCTTTTATTTGTTCCTCACTTGTAAACTATTTATCAAGTCACTGTATTTACCTTGAAAATGTTTCTTAACTGGCTAGCCAGTAAATTTTTTACTGGCTAGCCAGTAACATTTTACGAGCGTGCTCTTAGATAAATGATAGCGTGCAAAGCCAAAGTTTCCTTCCTTAGTATGTGTCATATTAATTAATTTAGTTGCTTGTCAGTTTAACATTTTGAATAAATGGTAAATTTCTAGTTATTTACAAGTGAGGAACAAATAAAATATTGAACAATAAACGCAAGGTAACAGGTTTTACTGGCTCAAGAAGGTGACTGGCTCGCCTGCGGCTCGCCAATCATATCCTTTTATTCGCCAGTAAAAACCCTCTTACCAAGCTAGTAATGTTAAATATAGGAATAAATTAAATAGTAATTTTGTTGATTCTATAACACAAATTTTGGCAAATTCTAACAATATTCGTACTTCTTATTCGACTCTTGTTAAATTTTCCATTAATTCTTTTTTTTTTTATTTGTAAACGAATTGCAAGTAGTAAAAATTATATCTCCCATTGAAACTAACAAAATTGGCCATGATGGCATACGTACCAATTTTTCAAAATTGTGATTGTTCGTCTGGTTAGTATATGTAGTTTGAGGAATAGAAGTTGTTCACATTTTTATTCCCAGTTGAAGACAACAGCAGGAAGAATTACTATCTAAAAAAATATTTACTGTTTAAACGTTGAAAATTAATGTTTACATTTCGCCATCTAAGTGGCTTCTTCAGAAACCTTACTTTTTTAATTATTTGCTATACTTATGTAACAAAAAACTACATGCAGCAACAAATATCTAATTATAAGAAACGTTTAGAACATTACGGAGTTCATAAAAATCTAATAATAATCCTTTTAATTGTGAAAGCTAGGTACATTTATGAGCTCAAAAACAAAATAGCCCTAAATTAACAAATAATAATAATAATGGACTTTTATTTTCGGTCTAGACATAAACAAATAATGATAATAATGACAATGAAAATAGTTACATATTACATTAGTTAAAAAAATATATTGTTGAGCAAAAAGAGTAAAAATTAAAATAGTAATGAACTAAAAATGTATAATAACATTAGACCGAAAATCGCAAGGCAGAGTTCAGTAATGTAGTGAAACTACTACTGATCTCCACTCAAACCTTGTAATCAACATTAAAACTATGTCGTGCAAACTTTTTAACCCCAAAAGAAAATTCCCAATTGAACAATTTATAATTAAAATACAAAATAGCATAGAACAATTTGAAAGAAAATAAACAAAATCCTATCAGACCCACAATTTTAAATATATTAACTAATTATAAAAATAAAAATTTCAATAAAAACATTGAAACTACGAAAAATAAAACCATGCGAGTCTAAAGAAAATTAACGAAACAGAAATCTTTTTTCAAAAGAAACACAGAGCTCATCCTAATAAATGCTCACAAAACATAAGAAACAGTATGACACAAAATGACTAGAATACTAAAATAGAAACGCTTTTAAACAATGAAGACACTTAAAGGACAGAAAGAAAGGACCCTACACAAAAAAATCAAAATCTAAATAGTAAATTAGTAAAACAACTTTACAATAAAATAATAAATATTCAACAATACAAAAATGTAATATATCAAAATGGAAGTCCACCACCTTTTTATGGACTTCCCAATCTACTCAAACCAAATATTCCTTTAAGACCAATTGTTGCTTCGTATATGAGCCCCACATACAAATTGTGGGAATTTCTATCAAAAATATTATCAAATATTGCAAATAATAATAAATTTCGAGTAAAAAACGCATGGGCATTTAAAAAAAGCAGTTGATAAACTACAATTTCCAAATAACCACGTTTTATTTCCATTAGATATTGTATCCTTTCATACCAACACACCAATATAACTAGCAATAAAAGCAGTGGAAAGCTACTGGGAAAAATCAAAGGATACACAAACACACCCAAAGAATCTTATTTGAAAAACAACAAGAAAACTTCTGTTACGAACGCTATGTTGACGATATTTTATTAAGCGCGGAAGAAAACTTTAGATACATCACATTGCATTGACTTCAATAAATTTCATCCTAGACTAGAATTCACAATAGAAAAAGAAAACCATTTATAGTCAATAATTTTGTTATACTGTTGTTAGCCTTATAAAAAAAGATAACGGTAAAATAATGAAACTATAAAAATCGTATAAGTATAAAATTATTTTGTTACAGTACAAAACTGTTTTTACGACATCTCCGATTAGGAGGTACCATGAACCTATGTCAAGTCCGGAAAATGTCACTACTTGCCTTAAATACTCAAAGACAGGCGAATAGCCACGGTTGAATACGCTCATAGAGATGGGGGTGGTTCTACGCCTTAAGGACAAGCGTGACGACATATACAGGGTGTCGATAAATATGAGGGCGCCACGGGTTTCGAGTATGGATTGATACCCCCTTTATTGCACCGCACAAATGTTGCCAACTGCCGCGAAATTCCTAGATTATGAAATTTTACTTTTTTGTTTAAAAAAGTGGCAAAGTAGATAAAATACTGTATGATACCTGCTACCACGTTTATAAGACATTTTATCGCACTTGACCGCTCTTAGCCGTGCGTGCTACAAAATGCTTCTTATAAAACTCCTATCATAGTATACTATTAAAGAGCTACTACCCGATTAATTTAATCTAAAATAATATTAACAATATAATCAAAACCATTAAAAATAGAAAAAAACGATAATCTATTAACAAACATTCAACCAAATAAACAAATTAAAATTCTAATAAAAACCAAACAGAAAACCAAATTTGCACTAGTATTCCATGCACACTTGTATTATGAGAAAAAAAATACAGAAGGAATTAAAAAACGCATAAAAACGTCCTTCGAAAATTGCAACAGCATTGGAAAAGTATTCTACAAGTCTCAAAGATAAAATCAATAGAAACTGAACAAGTAACATAATCTATCAAATAGACTGTAAGAATTGTTTATGCCAACTGTATGTATAGGACAAACTAAACAATATCTTCAAAAAATTCCCAACATAAATAATCAATTAAAACTAAAATTCCTAATAAACTAACTCACCACTGTCAAATCATGCAATGACAAATTGGGCAATTTTAACTTCAATTCATCAAAAAATTTTCATTCAGAATCAAATTAAAAAACGGTTCTTATAATGCATCGAAATAAAAACATGGCCAAACTAAATCATTCGCAAAACTGATAGGGACAAATTAAATAACATTTATTATAATGTTATCTAATAGTTTCATTTTCCATTTCTGAAAAGAAATAAAAATATATAATAAAAATACATTTATAACTAATGGGAATTTTTCAAATGGAATTTTAGTCAACCAAATTATGCATTGCAAAATGTAACCAAAGGTTTAACAAAATGCATCATAATTGTTTTACTTAATGCAATGCTTTCGCGGTATTTTTTGCAATATACGAGTATTACCAAAATGCCCAGCTTTCGTGTAAATTCTTAACCTCAAAAATTTAGATGTGTTGCACAAATTGGGGAAATTTATCCATTCGCATATTTAATTCTAAAGCTAGTAGTTTCAGACATCCAAATAATTATAAAAATAAAGTTTCTGTAGAAGCCACTTAGATGGTGAAACATAAACATTAATTTTCAATGTTTAACCTGAAAACATTTTAAAAAAATAAATATTTTGGATGCTGTTGTCTTCAAGTGTGAATGGAAATGTAAATAGTTTTTGCACTTCCGGGACTAAAGTTGATACTTTAGGTCCCCTTAAACAGGGACTAAAGTAGCTCATTTAATCGCTAGGACTAAAATAAAAATGATACCGTAACTATGGTAAATTTATGTACACACGAGGTTAGTAGGTTAGATTTTGTTTGTCATTTGACACACACTAACGCAAACTTAACCTGTAAATCTCGAATTTGACATATACTGACAATACACTTCAGTACTACCAACTGATTCAGGCTATCCAGGACCTGATCCAATTCAGTTTTTAATATATTGTAATTGTCAGTCTCCAAATTTACAGATTCCAAGTTTTGGAAATTTTTGATGATAATGTTCCCAATAATGCAAACAAAAAATAGCGTATATACCTCGGGACTAAAGTGCCTAAATCCCTTGAGTGGTTGTTGCCCTCGGGCACTTTAGTCCCTCATGATATAATATACTATTCTATTCCTCGAACTACATAGGTATTACTGTTATTAATTTTTTTGCCCCTTTTTTGCCAGCTATAATTTATTTGGTCAATTATTGTTTACCAAAAACCTAAAACTATGCTATTATTAATCCTACCTTAAAAATAAAAGGTTCTACAACTTTTAAAACAATGTGGCCAATTAGTATTTTACAAGCAATGTCAGAAATTATCAAGAGAAACATGTAACTCCGTGCAGATATAGAATTAAATAAGTTGCTACCTGTTACACAGTCATAGCTGTGTCACGGCTCTATTAAGTAGTATCGATTATCTGGTTTCTGCTACTGATTCTGACAAAATTACTGTGCTTATTCTATTAGATCGATTTTACATTATATCGGTTTTAAAACCCAATGCAGTTTTCTTATTATCGAATTATTTATGTGGGCGGTTACAAGCTGTCAGAGTTTGTCAGAGTATGAAACTTTAGTATTAATAATAGACGAATGTCCCAAGGCTCAATTCATGGCCAATTCTGTTTACGATTTACGTTTCTGATATTCCCTCTGCGATTGTTTCTTGGAATTCTCACAATCGTGCTAATGATTAACAAATTTCTTTTTTTTTCGTGCTGCAAACGCAAATTCCGCAAATACATTAATTAATAACAATTTTGGGACGTCTATCGTCTCCCAACATTCCTTAAAGTTTAAGTCCCGGGTGGCGTAGCTTGAACAAGCGTCCACGTTCGATCAGCAGAGTTAAGCAACTCTCTCTCTGGTCAGAACTTGGATGGGAGTTCCACGGCTGTATCTCTCGGCGCCTCGTGATACGGCTGTCACGGAAATAGTTGGTCCCGGCGGTCATAACAACATCATGACTGTCGTTAGTGGGGTTGGAAGTCCCCATAAATGCACAGCGACGCCTATAATTGGCCTAACGGCTGTTGGCTGAGTGCGAAATAAATAAATAAATAAATGCTAATAAATCGTCTGTAATATATTTTGGAAAAAGACACTGCATTTGAAAAACTACATGCAGAAGTTACAATTTTCTACAATTTATTATCAGTTTTGGAAACTGTAAAAAAGTTAGGATTAATTTTCGACTTCTCGCAACGTTTTAAGCAACATGATGTAAGGACAATATTCGAATTAAGCCAAATTTATAGTTTAGTTTTAAAGCCTCAAAACTTCACTCCATAAGAACCTTATTTCCACTTAGCCCGTATATTAACAGTTTGCAGTTCATTTATGTTCGTCATTGAGCTTTGTTCCTGTTTGAGGTGACGTAAGCTATTCCCGTATGCGAAGCGATTGCATTCTCAAAATTTTGTTGTTCAGACAGCCCCAAAACTTCCCGAGTTTTCTTAGGAACTGTCGAGTCAAGTTTTCGTTATGTTGGAACTCTTCCGAGCGTTCCGCATAAGTGAAACATGAACGAATTAAGTCACGCCTGCGTGGTCTTATTCCGTTTCCGCATTTCAGCCTCATTCAGCCTCGGGCCTTGAGATCCTGCGCAAGGTGGGCGTTGAATCCCGGCGAGGCGAAGACTGCCGCGTAAGTCGAAATTGTCGTAAGTTCCGAAACTACCTTGTTGCTGTCATTGAGCTCAGTGCATAGTGGTTAGTCAAGTTTTCCGAATCGTTGGAGCTAAGCATTTCTGTTACCACTGTTATAGTGGATCTTAAAGGAAAAACTTCGTTGTTGTGCTAAGCCTGCCAGTGTAATGGAGCCCCGAGTCGACAATAGCGAACCTGCTTATAGTAAAAGTGCTTTATTTGTACCCGAATGGAGATGTAACGCTGCTCTTCCGCTCGATTATCGTTCCTTCATGTGGTTTCCCAGTAGTTCCTGTTCGCATTTCGTGGCAATGGCTTGGGATGCGATCTGCAGCTGGACAAGAACAACGTAATTCAGAACATATGACTTCCTATCAGGTATTTGTTAGTTCCTAGCACAGATAACTTTATAGTGAAGTGATTTTCGACGAGTTGTTTTGACGCCTTTGGTTTACTGCAATTATAAAATGTTAAACTATATCTTCAAATTTGATTGCCTACATGTTGTTTTGCTCTTTAAGTTCAAGTAAACGTTATCGTACCATTATTTGGGCAATTGTTAGTAATGTTGATCATCTAGCGTAGTCATTTTGTGAAGTATTTAAAGATATTACTGTTCGGAATGTAGCCTTATCGTCTGATTGTCATTTTACAGCTGTGTTTAGTTTAAACGTAGCAATTTAATTTAACTAACCCTTTTGGCCTATTATTTTTAACTGTAACCAGTAAATATGTTTATGTTCAATGTCATATACATATTTTTATTACTTTAATAGAGTTTATTGTTAATTATTTACGTTTTTCATTGGTATTTGCTTGCATATTTGTGTTTTGTTTTGATGTACAGGAAATCAGATGGATTGTACGCAAGTGTAACAAAAAGTAGGTCC
Organism: Agriotes lineatus; assembly: GCA_940337035.1. Classification (NCBI taxonomy): domain Eukaryota; kingdom Metazoa; phylum Arthropoda; class Insecta; order Coleoptera; family Elateridae; genus Agriotes; species Agriotes lineatus. Next base: position 258,995,853 of record OW679194.1, on the reverse strand, counting down.
AATTCAAGTGTTGTAGCCGCCATCTCAAGCTATACCAAGCTAGAAGTAGGAAGGTGAATCACTCTCTTCCACGTTCAGAGTGCGTCCACCTGTGTTGCTGATTTTGTTTTCTCGATTTATCCCGAATGTGGTAGCGCATCAATTTTTAACATCTTTTATCTCGTGTAATGGAATTGTAGCCCTGATTCAAAGGTCGTAAAAAACCTGCCCTCTCACTGAGCGCTCCCAAGTCGGAGCAACCTTTTGTTACCGTCCATCGTAACGGAGTTGGGGCTACGTATCCGGTCAAAGTTTCCGATTGTGTCGTTTTTATGTCGTTAAAATCCTTTCTTGTAGGTAACAGATTAGGCTCCTAAGCGTGTGGCCTCGTTTTGTTTGTTTCAGGGTCTGTTTTGTGTCGTTAAACTCGTTTTTGACGGTAACAATGGTTCTAAATGTTTACAGAAAGCATATTGTAATCTGGAATACATATGTTGCAGTAGGAGTATCAACTCAGTAAATATACACACTTACTAGTCGGTGTATACACATACTAATGTGTAAAATAAATGTATTCACAACCAATCAAATGTATAGTGAATTACATTTTCACATCTGATGTAGTAAAAGTATGCAAAACATAAAACGCGGGAACCTAATTGAATACTTTTACTAGTAAATGCCTGGACAACACACCGAAATTATACGAGGTGGTACCGAGAATATTAGGGAAGAAACTTACAAAAGACTCAAAACACCATGTTGTCTCACTCTGACACGTTGTACTGCAATTATATCACCTGCTGTACCACACGTGTTTGAAATTTCAAAGCTTCTTGGAAAATGTTTTGGTACATCATCTTCAGGTGGCTTTACAGCTTTTTGCAGGTCTTGGCCAAATCAAGAATCCGCTTCCATTCGTCACTGTCTTGAGCCTTTATTTTCCAATTTCGTACCTCTACGGTCTTTAAATCATTCTCAATGGTATCCAGGAGTTTAGTTCAAGGGTGACCAACAGGTCTTCTGCCTTCAAGTCTACCCGTAGCAGTTTTCTTGAGTGGAGCGTCTTCTTCTTTTCTAGAAATATGTCCCAACCAATGTATTATATCAAGCTTGACTAATTATAAAATTTTTGTCGATGTCTTGAAATAGATGAAATAATTCACTGAACCATATAGTAGGATCGGATGTATGATGGTCTGATATATTTTAATTTTGGTTTTGCGGGACAGATTGCGAGAGTTCAAGCTTGTTCTCAGGCCATAATATACTTTAGTGGACAACGATATTCTTTTCCTGACTTCATACTCTATGTTACTATCCCTTTTGACTAGTGTTCCCAGATATATGAACTCTTGAACCACCTGGAAATTGTATTATCAATAGTTGGGCTTTGACGGATTCGGAATAACTGACATTCCCTGGTAACATGCAGGTACTTAGTTTCAACTTCGTTGACTGTTAACCCCTTCTCTGCTGCTGACTTTTCTAAGGCAAGAAATGCTAGCGTACGAATAACTGATTTGAGTGCTATATTGAATAGCATACTAGATAGTGCATCTTCTTGCCTTAGTTCACGTTTTGTTTTGACAGGGTCTGCTAGCTCACATTGAATGTCAACGCAGCACTTTCCGTTTTAATGTTACCTCGGCCAATTTTATTAGCTTCTTATGAACTTCAAATTCTTGCATTGCCTGTCTCGTCTAATCATATGCGTTTTTAAAATCTACAAATATGTAATGCGTGTCAATCTTGAATTCGAATGTTTTCTCTAGTATTTTTCTGTTAACGGATATTTGATCTAGCGTAGATTTGCCTGGTCTAAAGCCGCTCTGGTAGTTACCAACTATTTGTTCTGCATAAGGCCGTAATCGTGCATGAAGTGTGTTGGTAAATATTTTATATGAGGTGTTAAGTAGAGTTATTCCTCTATAATTGCAACAATCCAATTGGCCACCTTTCTTGTGCAAGGAGAAAATAATTCCCAGATTGCATTCTTTAAGTAGCACTTCCTGATGCCATATTTTCATAATGAGTCTATGAACATATCTTCCTAGTTCCTCTCCTCCTTTCTTACAATTCCACTAGTATGCGGTCACTACCTGATGCTTTATTAGTCTTTTTTTTTTATCGCTGTTTTCACTTTCTCCATGCTTGGTATTTCGCACCCCTCTTCATTTACATTTCTTATTCTCTTCGTATTCTTGTTGCTCTTTCTGGCCTTGCCTACTTTCCCCTAACAGCGAGTTGAAGTTGTTACGGTATTAATTCATCAGATCGACATAGGTCGTATTTATTGTCCAAATTCGGGTACAAACTACAGGGTTCGCCGGCTTTCCCTAGAAATCACAGATCTTAATGTGTCGGAGCAGATTTTGTTGCTCCGGTTACACGCACTTAGCTCAGTCGGGAAGGGGTAGTTCGAAGACTTAAATGGAAATCCGACGGGGTACTTACCCTAAAGCTTGCTTAACAGAAAAAGAAATGCCTGAGCGCCACTTGGTTCTGATTAGGGGTGGCTAACGTGTCTAGAACCAAGAACAATACACGTAGCCTATGTAGAAGTCCTCCAGGTACGTTGCTGAACACCTCAGCCTGTTGTTTACCAAGCCTCCTCCGAGTAGCCGGGTGACCTTGTCGTTAAATCACATACCTTAAAAGCCACCGTCACTAAAGAATAACAAAAGAACACTGACTGGCCCAAATCTCGGGGCTCGCTTAATCAAAAGAGCATGCTTTAACTTCACAAAATTAATTACACTTGGCCTTTGCCACACTGGATTAGTGAATGACCCAGAAGGGGTTTCAAAATTCATAAAAAGAATGAACTGACTTTCACAGGTTTATTATTTAAAGGAACAAATGACAGTTTACACAAATCGGTGCATTAAAACAAACACCCGGAGGTGAGTTTAAATTTAGTAATACGATATCCTACGTGAATATGTAGGGGGGCCCCACAAAACCAAAATATATCTTAAGGGCTAGTTACAAAGACACAAAAAACACAATATTATCCAAAACAAGTGACATAAAATGGACGCCAGGAGTAAAGCCCCTGGTAAACATTAACTGAAACAGATCATAAGTCCTAGCGGACGTACGCAACGTTTATAAGCACTGACGCACAAAATTTATCAAATCGCACATTAAGTTAGGCACCAAAGTTACCTAATTGGTACAATGCAGGGCGCCTACCTGATAGTTGCAGCATGCAGTCTTAAGTGCAGATGTAGTTGTCCTCGTGGAGGCCTGGTAAAACGTGCCAGAGGTGTAGCGAATTCTCCAGAAGAGGCAACAGGTGGAGCAGAAACTCGAGGGAATTGAAGACAGTCGGCAGCAAACATCAATCAACGAAGTGACAGCAAACAACACTATATCGCGCGGTGGCCCTTTTTTTAATTAAACCCGACGTTGACACAGATATTCATTACGCAATGGTTTTTTCCCGACTTAACAGGGAAAAAAGTTAGTTGAGGCTCATCAGATAGCGTTTCTCTAATCGAATCGGCAAAAAGTGCCAAAAGTCTCCTTGGAGACCAACTGTATGAAACGAAAATCGGCCAATTTAACAACGTCCGAGTTAAATACACTTCCTCTGCCCACCGCGCATTTTCAACGACACACAAGAATTAATATTCACTTGGAAGATTCGGGTTTAACTGCACTCGCCATCAACGTGCCCCAGGGCACTCGAAAGTCTGCACAAAAGTCAAAATGGATTCACAACTTAATCACCACAAGTTAGCCAAAAGCTCACTAAAACAACGCAGCCAAAAGTTCATTAATGCGTTAACAAAAGCTCCCCCAACTGCAGCGTCAACGCCACAGTCGGGGGGCGCGAAATTTCACATACGTCTTGCTCACTCAAATGCTGGGTACCGATTTTTTTATTTCAAATCGAATTCCGCGCGAAGAAGTACAATGGAAGAAAACTTCGAACTCCAAAAACATAATTTCTATATGTGCGGTTAACTAAGGGCTTATCAAACTTTATTTCCAATGGTCCCATAGAACGTTCTAGAAGAAATTTCTTGCTGTTGCAACGAATCCCAAGGTGTCGAATTACACGACCAATTTTCAAGAACTTTGAGCGCTGAATTGCCTGAAAGAAAACCTAAGGCTTCAAGGACTGTTTTTGCTTCTACTTGAAATAAAGTATTTGATTTATTTAGGCGTTCAACGCTTGATTGTCGAAACAAATAGGCACTTTGTGCACTGAACGAAGAATGCTTGCTAAGACGAATTTGAATGTAACTGTACAGGGCCGTAATCAGTAAGAATTCGGGCGACAAATAAACGTAATTTTCAGCAAAACGAAAGAGGTCGAAAATAATCTAACAAAGTGTTCCTTCTATCTGGCTAAGATTGCCAGATTACCAGTAGGTACCTATATTTTAATTTCAATCTTCACAAAAGCATAAAGACGTGTTGTAAAAAGTCTCTACCACAGAGCCAAAGTTGTTTTTTCTAATAATTTTTTTTTTAAATAAGAAAGAATTTATTGTAACTACTTTAAGAGATCATGGCTCTCCAGAGACTCTTGTTCGCAATATTTTCAATAAACGAAACAATACCCCACACATAAACAGAAATAACACTCAAAAATATAACACTCTGACCATACCCTACATGCCAGGCATGTCTGACAAAATTAAACGCATTGGAAATAGGTTTAATGTTAGGACGGTATTCAAAACGATTAATATTTAGTACAGAAACTAAACCGTTCAACGAAGAACAACATTGAAAGAATTGTATAAATAGTATTCCCTGTGAATGCGAGAAAGTACGATTTTAAATATCTCAGATGTGGTTTCAAAGGTCTTGCAGGCTTAAAAACAAAATTTGCAGCAAGCATCGGAGTTGTTTGAAAAACTACTTAAAAGCATCATGAACTTTAGAAATCAGTTTGATGAATTAAAAAATGAAACTGATAGTGTTGCTATTGAGTGGGGCATTACAGCACAATTTAGCAGTAAAAGAATAAGGATAAGGCGACCAAAAATACATTATGATGAAAAAATAATCACCATGTCGTAGAAACAAACGACGATTTTTTTCGAATTAACGTATTTTACAAGAATCTTGATATTATCATAAGTCAGATTAACAGAAGATTTGCCGGCTTACACGAAGTGATAAGCAAAGTCAAAATTTTAATGAAATCTGTACTTTCTAACTATTTCGATGCAGAATTGCGACTGGAAGCAGAGATGCTTTAGAAAAATACCCTGATGACATTCCAGAAAATTTTCAAAATCAAATTTTGTCGTTCAGAGCCTTGTTTAAAGAAGATATACAACAAATTGGTGACGTTCTTAGTTTATCAAAATTTATATCTGTGAAAAATTCCTCGTCAAGTTCAAGTTTTACCGACATCCTTACAGCGTGTTTTTTGTTTTTGACCATACCAGTAACCGTTGCGTCAGCAGAGATCGTTTTCTATATTAAAAATAATAAAATCATATTTTTCAACGACCACTACTAAAAGTAGGCCTTTTAGCTCTAGATTTTTTCACTAAAAGTGACCTTTTATAAATCAGCGTGTTAAAAGTGAAATCAGCTGTTTACTTTTAGCCTATGTGCTAAAAGTAAACAGCTGGTGTGGAATTTCGAATTTTGAACTGGAAGTGTTATAAAGTTATTCTAGTTACTTCTTTGGTTAGAGGTAAAATGTTTTTTAAATAATTAAAGTATTATGTAATGAATAAAGTCAGATGTGTACTATTTATAATTACCTTTGATGACTGACTTTGACAGCTACTGGCTGCAGAAACATTTACCTGTGCGTCAAGGCCATCTCTTTATTATGACAAATTATAACTGTCATAAACGCAAACCTTTGTTAAATCGACATTTATGGATTAATAACAGTAAATTTAAGACCGTAGAAAAAATGTTGTGTGCAACTCGTGCATAAACGTCCACTTTTAGCACTTGTTGCACAAAATGCTATTAAGAAACCGCATGAGTCACATAAGATCTTCGTTGGCCGTGTTGTCAATAGAAAATAAAATAGCACAACGTTTGGACGTTACAAAACTAATTAAACAGCTCGCTTCTGAAAAAGTGAGAGAGAAGCAATTTCTATAACTAACTATATCTGTTGCATTTATTATATTTTAATATTTTTGTTTTTATATATGTTTATTTATGTTTTATGTTAGAATTTATCGATTTTGTTTTTTTAAGAAATACGTATATGTAATATAATAAGTCCCTTTCTAAAGAAGTGTTTTATTTTGTATGAATAATTAGTAATTTTATAGTGGGTGGGAGGGTGGCCCAATAAAATGTTTGAATACGGGCCCGCGACTTCCTCGCTACGTCACTGGTTAAGAACCATAAAAATCTGATTAAAAGATATCAGTTCGACAAGTCTAAAGTTGCAGAACATGCTTGGAATAACAACCACGAAATACAATGGCATAACACAAAGATATTACCTGAAGAATCGATGTCAACCAAACGTAAAATTAAAGAAGAGCGTATATTTTACTTAACGAAAAAAATGCGTTCCTCTTATTCGATATTTTTATACAAAAGTTGGCTGTCAATTCTAAAATTCTTAAAGATCAGATAAAGTAGATAGTCAACTGTCAGTGTCAAGCCATTCACTGGAGGTTGGTCACTTCTCAATCTCAGTGAAAAGTTTTCTTTGTTAATTTGTAGTTTGAATTGTTAATTTGTTGATAACGAGGACAGATTGCTCTTCGAAATATTCGATTTTTTGTATTTTGAATTTTGCAAGGTGGTGAAATACCTGTAAAGTAACATAAATACAGTTCGTTCAAAACAATATAAGAGTTATTATTTTTGAATGGGTAACTGTTTTCGGACAAGATCGGATTCAAGGCTTGACTATATTATCAGTGTTGGTTGTATTGAGCAGAGCGACACGCATGCAAACACGACAACAGTTCGTCCATAACTAACTTTTATTTCAAACCGGAAATAATACATAGTTTACATAGTTTTTACAGATGGCGCTTGTTTTGATGTAAAGCAACAGGTTGTTTATCTTTTTATTTTCTTTTTTTGCAAAGCAGGGTTAGGTGGAAGAGAAAGCAGCGTATTGCTTTCGCTTTGGGTTGAATCTCGCCCTGTATTTACATTATTTTTTTAGATACACATTAATATAATACATTTTGCTTTCATTTATGTAAATTGTGAATTCATGTTATTTTTGCAAATAAAGACATCATTATTATTATTATTCTATCATTTTTTCTTATAAGAATGATTTTATTTCTTGCCTTGAGTTACTTAAATGTGGGTTCTTCTTCTAAAATCTGTCAATACTTTGTAAAAGGGTTTTTGATTTGCTTACTGTTGCTTTTTGCAAAATTTTTCCAAGTCCCTTGATCTTGTTAAAAAACAATATTTTACGCTATCTTTCTTATTCTCTAAATGATTTGCAATCCGTTGTTAATTTTGTGTTTCAATATTTCCTCCACAATGCCTTCTAATTTTGTACTTTCTTCTTTAATATAAAGGCTATATCAAGCTGTATGTTACCTCATTTATTCTAGATGCATTGCTATTTTTTCACAATCTGCTTCTGTTGATGTTAATAGCGCTCCTTTAAATTAGCTTGGATTGATTTATCTTAATTCTAAGCATTTAGCAATTTACTCATTTCCGTTATTTTGATATTTTCTCTGAACTGTTGGGTTTGTTAATCTGTAGTTTCTAATTACTGGATAATCTCATTTCAGTTTTCATAATTACTTTCACCTTGGCACAAAGAAGTTGGTGATCAGTATACAATTCCCATCCACGCAATAATCTTACATTTTTATGTTTTTAATAAAACATCTTTTGGCTATATTATACTGAATTATTAACTGTTATTTTTGTTGATTTCTACTCTCATGAATGTATGCATGTTTTTGTGGCTGAAAAATGTGTTTGACATTACGAGATTATTTACTATACAATGCTTAAATAACATCTACCTGTTACCATTAATTTTGCCTCACCAAGAGAACCATTACCAAAGATCATACATGCTCTTTGCTATTACAGTATTCTACATCCGTGGTTGCTTTCCAATCCTTGCTTGTAGATGACCCAACATACCGGGTGGCCATAAATATCTGAGATCCTGGTAGCCATGGAATTAGCTACTTATAAATGTTGGTTAGCATTATATTTCAATTACTATATTAAGTATTGGTATGAAATGTAATAAATGCAAATAAGAGGAAGGGAATGTGCCACGGATTCTGCAAGTTAGCCTACGACTCGATTATAAAAATCTCCTGTTCTAACTTCAATACTTATTGCAATCTGTAATAATTCTTGACAGATAGGAATTTTAGTTGTGATGACATTAATGACATTTAGTTTAGTTGGATTCATCACTTTAATAAAGCGGTGTTGATTCCAAAGGTAATGTGATAGATATTTATGGCCACCCGGTACATTGGCTGTCTCACTTATTTGTACCCCACTGTATAAAATCTATCATTATTAGATGATAGTACTAGTCGCTTCCCGTTTGCTTTAGTTTTAGTGGTTTGTAGATATATCTAAATTAGCCCTTGCAAATTATGAGCTTAATCTACCCTTCTCTGTATCTTCCTTATATTCCAATTTGCAATTTTCATAATGCTTGTAGGTTGCTTATCTACTTTTCTATTGCTGTAGCTCGTAATTGGTAATATTTGATGATTCCACCAGTTTTATTATATAGTCTGTCGTATATCTACTTGCACTAGTCTCTATTCTTGTTTATTCCACTACCAAACCTTGCTAACGAGCAACAACTTTAAATTCAGCTTTTCCGTCTTCTTTTTTAATAAATAAATAGTTCTTTCATTTAAAATTTGCTCTTTGTTTTAAAGTTTCCATTTCAATAATACATTTAGTCTGCCTATTTGAATACAGTTTTTTTCTTTAAAAATTTCGTTGCTGCTTGCTTATTCTTCACTTCCCTGTTTAGTTTTGGCAACAAATTAAACGCACAGTATTTTATTTAAACATGAAGCACATTTTCTCATCAGAAATAATAAGTGACAAGTAAAACTAATACATGTTTTGTAATATAATAACTGTTCAATAATAATATTAAATGCACAATAAAAATTTTAAACATTCAGTAACAATTATAAATGTAAAATAACAGATGTTTGGTAAAATTATAAATATGTTTAATAAAAATCGTAGATGTTCAATAAGAAAACTATAACCGCTCCGTAAAATAATCAATGTTCAGTGAAAATTATAGATGTTTAAGGCGAATATAGAGTGTTCAGTACAAATCTACAAATACAAAATGTTTAATTCAAAAATCATTTAGGATCAGTAATAATTTTAATCTTATATATACATATAAGAATAGAAGTCCTGACTTATTCACTCACTCATCAACGCCCAGCCCAAACCCTTGGACCTAGAAAGCTGAAATTTTGCACAAAGGTTCCCTTTATGATCTATACAAGGAATAAGGAAGGATATTTCAAAATTCAACCCCTAAAGGGGTAAAATGGCTGTTCCAATTTAGTATGGAAAAATAATATTAAATAGACATTTCAGCTACAGATGAAAGAAAATGTTTTAACGCTTTTGATAAATAAACCTCAAAAGTATTTAAAATTGTTTACAAAATAGGCAAAAATATCTTAACGTTGTTAATAATACTAAACCAGTAAAACTGTAATACAAATTCTAGCAATTTGCAAATCAAAAAGACAATGCAGCTGGTGGGATTCGAACCCGTGCGACACGGAATTTGATAGCCAGTCAAAAGCTTTCACCGCTCGCCCATGACTGCTCACCTATTGTACTTGCTTATGGTTGCGTTATAATAGACGTGGTGACGAACGGCGGATCGCGGATGAACTGCGCCCGATAGTGCCGATGAAAAAATGCTCTTATTTTTGACAGCTTCTACAGCATCAGGATTGTTAGAAAATATTTGCCTCAGTTTCCAATTTCTTGCTGTCGCTCTCGCTTTGGCCTTCTTGTTTCCTCTTTAGGTTCCGAGGATTCAGAATCACTAGCATAATATAGAATAACCAAATTTGTGGGCTCCCATGGCTCAGCTACTTTCTATCATACTTCGACGGCAAGCAGAACTTCTAAAATAGGCATAAGTACTTTGAAATTTCTTCATAATTAGCACACATTCACTACATCACTCACTTTCCTTTGTTGTATTATTTGAATTAATTTCAGTTACAGTCCGAGGATTATGCAGCCAGAAACATAACACAAAACCTATCCTCAAATATCCAGCAGCTGTTACTGAATATTTATGATTTTTACCATGCAAATTCAAATAAAATACTGCGCAGCCGCAATTTTTTTATTATGCGCTTTAAACTATACCTACAAAACATAATAAAATACCGTGCATGTTTACTGGTCACTTTTAATCTTTCGTTGTGCAATTTGCAATATTTTACTAATCATCCGATTTTGTATGCTTTGCAAAGATTAGTTAATTACTGGACATACATATATATTTGTTTACTGAATAAAACTGAATTATATACTGAACATTTTATTAGTACCCTTTAGTTTTTCTATTACATCGAAACCGACTAGGACACTGATTCTTATACAAAAACTGAAGACAAATAAAATTTCATCAGGTCTGCAATACAACAAATACGTTATGTCCATGATCTTGGCGAGAACTCTAAAAAGTAGTCAATACGTTTATATTCTCAAACAAACTTAGTTAAAGGCTAGGTCATAGAAGGTTTGCAGTAACTAAAACACACAAAACTGGTAAAAATCCGTATAACAATCAGAGATAAATAGTACGTGGGTCCTTAATACAATAAAGTAATAATAGCATGCACCTGGTATAAAATGCTAAATCTAATTAATACCTACTGCTGTAAAATAGCCAACAATTAAATACAGATAAGAAATTAATGTGAATAACCAACTGCAAGTAAAAAGATGGACAAAAGTGATAAACAAGGCAATATTACTTTTAACAGGCCAAGGAAAGTCTCGGGAGGATTTTAAGTGTCCTTCCCGAAAGTGCTCTTTGACAGTTTTCACTAAGCTTTATGCACTTTCAACTTATTTTTACGATGTTGAAACACCATACTACTCCCGTACGAGGTTATCTCATTGTACCTAACTGTAAGGTCTTTGTGACGTTTTTAAATTTTCGTTATTTGTATTCGATATTTCGCCACTCTCATAACTGTAAATTTAATGTAAAATGTTAGGAAAAAAGTCTATTACCGATACCAATAATTAATACATAAAAAATAATCAATTAAAACTACTTATTTGTGAAAGGTATATTGTGTAAATGTTGGTGTCTGATAAATTATGAGCACTTTTTTCACAATGTTCTCATATAAATATTTTCAATGTTAATGTGGCGATATATTCATTAAAAACTACAAACCATAAATTAACTCCAGGAACTTCCTAGTGAATATAATAATAAGCATAATAAACAGCAATCTGTATTTTTCAGGAGGCCTTTTTGAAGAAGAAGATGAGAATGACAGGCTTGCATTCCAATTGGCTACAACTATAATTAACCAAGCAAGCGAAGAACCATACTACAGAATCTCACCTGTGATGGGTCGTGCATTTAAGTTTAATACTCTACTAGCTTCCCATGCAGTTTGCACCATGCTGCAAGACGGCATCGTAGGACTTATAGGGCCAAAATCCTCACATCTTTCCCCTTACGTAAAATCACTGTCCGATGTTAAAGACATTCCACTAATAGAAATACATTGGGACAATAACCTGAAGAAGAACAACTACTTGGTCAACCTGTATCCATACCCTTTAGAACTCGCCCGGAGTTTTGTTGATATAGTGAAAGCATGGGAGTGGCAGAGCTTCACCATACTGTATGAGAATGATGACAGTTTGTCCAGAATAACGGATTTGTTGACAATGTACAATTCCACCGAACACACAGTGACCTTGCGTCAGCTTAATGGGAAGGGAAACCATAGGAGCATATTGCTGGAAGTGAAAAGATCAGGGGAGAAGCATTACGTAGTTGATAGCTCCTTGAATACTCTAGAGGAAGTTCTACAGCAGGCACAACAAGTTGGTATAATGACAGAGGAGCAACACTACCTTATTCTAAATCTAGATATGTCCACAGTCGACCTATCGCCGTATCAGTACGGAGGCTCTAATATTACAGGGGTGCGACATTGAAACCATTTAATCAACTTTGATTTTATAAACCTCAAATCCATTTTTAGGTTCGTCTTATAAACCCCGAACGAGCAGACATAATGGATTTCGCAGAAAGGATTCAAGAGCTGAGGGTGAAAATGGGATTGAACCGGCAAGCTATGGGAGCTGTGTCAGCCTGGAAACTGAAGACCCAGACTGCCCTAATATTTGATGCAGTCCGGTTACTCCACGAAACCATAAAGGAACTTCGTGTTTCCAAGTTCGACGTAAGTCGCTTGTTCTGCAACAACACCGACAGTTGGGAAAAGGGTTCAAGCATCATCAATTACATGAAGGCCGTAAGTAGTCCCATTTTATCTGGCCGTAGCCGGGTTTGCTTCAAGTTCTCTTGCAGAAGACGCTGGAGGGCATCACAGGGACGATTAAGTTTGACATTGAGACTGGGGTCCGCAAAGATTTTACGTTGGAAATTGTGGAGTTAACTCCAGGCGGACTGACTACAGTGGGAACTTGGAATTCATTAAATGGCATAAATATGAGCAGAGTTTACGTTGTGGAAGAAGTTGATCCTATCGATGAAAATCCTCTGCAAAATAAAATATTTACCGTCATCACAGCACTCGTAAGTTGTAGCATTCTAGGAGTTCTTGCTAAATGTCTATGACGCCGAATTTTTCCATGATGTCATAAAACCGTGTCTAATTGCTTGAAAATTTTATACATTATAAACAATATAATCACTTTCTTGAATATGCCCGCAACATCAAACTAATAAAAAAAGGTAGCAAGTTAAACTCTTAAATAACAACTTATCATTATTAATAGAAACGCCTACGTCGATAGTATTTAGCTCAATGGTAGTTCATCGATTAACCATTCTGAATACATTTCTGGATGCTGCTTGCGTACAAGCCTTTCCATTTATTTTGAATTTCTACAGCCTGCATCTAATCGCATGAATACGTCTCATGTTATCCATTCATCTTGTGCAAAATGTCTGGTTCTTCTGTCAATAATTTTCTTCCTCTATCTGTCATCATAAACCTTGGAATAAGATAAAGTCAGTTCCATGTCAAACAGGATATATCAATTGCTTCTGTAACTTCCCTTCCTTGCCATTTAATTTTGTTTTGAAATATGGGCTAAATGCAGTATAGCAGATCACTTTGATTTAGGTTAGCTGCAGTTTAAGATCTATTGAGATGGTGTTAAGCCCACAACTTGGCTCTGTTTGCAGAGCAGGATAATTGACCGATTCAATAAACACAGAGTTGGGATGTTTTATGCAATTGCAATGTTAAACTAAAGTAAAATATTAAATGCATTGAAAATGAGGTGCGAGAAACAGTAAAGTAGTCGAGAAAGGGACGCAAAGGAAAAGCTTATTTTCACAAGGTTCAAAATTGACTTCTAAATAAATTAAAATAATAAAATAATAGGTTTGTGCATAATGTAAAGCCAGACCGAAAGAAACTAATAGACGCAAAAGGTTGGTTATGTGCATTTTAAAAGGAGCGTAGAATTCAATAAAGCCAAGCGTAGCGAAAATTGTGAGGAATTTGAAAGGTGAATTAAGAAGGATGAAAGATAACAGAACATTGCAAAGAGCAATTCGAGAAGCGGGCAACAGGAAAGGAAGCAAACAAATAAAAAGTGTGGAACTCTAATATACCATTGCATTAATAATTAATAAAAATAGTGCAAAGCAGAGCAATGACAAAATAATAAAAAACTTTGTGTGTGCGACGCAATAGAACAAATTTGGTTATAAGAAAAAGACAATAATTTAGATTTTAAGAAAAATATTAATTCTAATTTATGTACTCAAATTTATTTCCTTTTATGTCCATTAATTATCAAACCTATAATGTTTATAAAAAGGAGAACAAATGAATTAAAATTATTACAAGTTTGTCAGATTTGTGCTCCACATTCAAATACATTTTTTGACCATTAAACGAGCATTTTACAAGTTTAAAAGTATTGCATTTTATTGCCAAAGTTCCCGAGTGCCTGTACAAGTGTTTGCAGCAGTTTCCGCAGCACAAACATAAAAATTCTCAAATCCGGTCTTCGAGGGTGAACGGCAGCGAGCACTTCAAATTTCCGAAGAAGATCTACGAGTAAATAAAGCATTGGAAACCAGAGGATAGCAGCCCAGGACATACTACGAGTATGCAAGAACGTCCCAACCACCTTCTGCAGCCAGACCAGCATCTCCAGCAAGCGTAAATCAACGGCATCATCTCAGAGCAGCTTCGGTCCAGGTGCCTACGATTTAAGTGTTAAAGTGTGGGAAAATCTGCAAAATAAGAGATCAAACCTTGCCGAAGAGGATTAGCTCGTTTCCAAGGCTCCAGCTACGCCGTAATAATTGACAAATTGCATGGCGTGGGTAAATTGTGCAGATTGGCGAAGCTTCCTAGCCACCAGAAACGATTGAGCAGACGGCAGGGGAGGTTTTTTTCTACGTCATCACTAAAACAAAACAGTGTTAATTGTAGCCAAGCGCGAAAATTTGAATATTTACCTGATGTTTTTTCATATTTTCACGAGTTTAAACGTTCAAAGAATTGCTGTTGCACTAGGCAAACATTTTGTGATTTTACAGATTGTGAATATTTGAACTAACGTCGCGTATTTGAACTACTGATTTAGAATTGCTGGCTATAGTAAAATTCAGATCAAATTATAAAAATATAGTCCACTTAGGAACCTACCTGAGATAGAGCTTATGTTGTGCCGAGAGCTAGCGTAATAAGTAATTGCAATTGAATAAAATAGAAAGAGGGACATACAACCATTTATTTGAATAGTTAATTATTAAATTTCATATTTAACCAGCCGAAATTTAATGACACACAAGCTTTGAGCAGAGCATAATAGTAACTTATTAAATCAATCCAAGAATTGTGTGTGGTGAATTTATATAATTATTTATACAATCCCATTCATAATAACATAGGGGTTCCTTTGCAAATTTATTGGCACCGCAACGTGGAGCTTAGCTTTTGCACTATATCTATTTAGTAAACACCTATATTACTCTGCCCCAAAAACTTCAAGGTGTTTTGGAGTGGTTCAAGATACTGCATTTTTTAGGAAATATGTTCTTGTCGCCGAGTTCTGAGCATTAGATGGCTCCCTGAGAAACGTGTTAACTTTATTTTGCATTTCTTTGTGACAATCTCAACACCATATAGTCCTTGTAATGAAATTTTAGTATCATTTCATTAAATTGTTGCGCAGCAGTTTTAATAATGTATTACATTTCTACATTCAAAATCGTTTAGAAATGTGGTACTTTTCTGTAGGTATTAGTAACACTTTTTTACATAGCAACGGCGATTTGCTTTACATTTGGCAGTACTGAAGTTTATACTTGACCAATTTTTGAACATGTGGCGCCAGTCTAATATCTTAAGTTGGTTCCTGATCAAAACATGTTAGAGAACCTACAACGTCGTGCAACAAAACGGTGGTTTGATGTCGTGGCACCTTCTAATAACAGAAGGCCTTCTCTGTGCAATCTATCACCTTTTCTCGAATGTTCTTTTCTTGGAGACCTTACCATAACTTTCAAAATATTAAACTCTAATTGTGGCGGTTTGCTTGAAATACATGTCATCAATAAAGATAATTGTTTACACAGACACAGACGATTTGGTTATAATAGCACGTAGCAAAAGCAAGTTAGATGAACTGGTAAGAAAAATGGACGAGGAAGCAGTAAAAAGAGGACTACACATTAACGAAGACAAAATCAAATATATGACATGTCAAAAGAAACACCAGCCCAGGAAGGCAATTGAGATCGGGAAATATAAATTTGAGGAAATGGAAACCTTTAAATATTTAGGAGTACAAATTAACAATAACAATGATAAACAAGAAGATATTAAACACAGACTACAGATAGGAAATAAACTGTACTACAGTTACCAACATTTACTAAAAAATAAGTGTATCAGTGTAGCAACTAAAATTAAAATATATAAAACAATAATAAACCCAGCAATAACATACGCGTGTGAGACATCGAATTTAATAAAAAGTAATGAAAATAAATTAAGAGTGTTAGAAAGAAAATTCCTACGAGTAATTTTTGGCTCAAGGAGAAGACATCGTAAAAAGAATTAAAGCAACAAGAATTAGTTGGCTAGGGCACTTAGAAAGACGTGAAGACGTAAATATAGTGAAGAAGATTACGAATTGGAAACCAACAGTAGGGAGATCCAAAGGCAGGCCAAAGAGCAGATGGAGGGAGGAAGTAATGGAAGATATACATACTATGGAAGTGACAAACTGGAAACAAAAAGCCCTAGACAGACAAAGTTGGAAAAAAGTGGTGAAATCAGACCGACCAGAAACTGTAACGAAGGATGAGGAGTGATCCACCTCGGAAAATGGATTGAAAAGCTCTAATGAGCGGCATCAATATTCCATAGGAGTGGGCCAATGATGATGGTCTTTAGATGTTATTACTTCAAGTTTGGCATTTCAATCACCAGGTATTAATAGCATATCTTAATTAGCAATTTGCAAAATTGTATCACTTAGTTGAGCGTAGAACAAGTCAATTGTATTTTCATCGGAATCACATGTAGGAGCATATACTTGTAGTATATAAGTACAGAGTTGTTGGGATTGCTTTAATTTTAACCCAAATGATGTGGTCACTTACTGGTTGGCAGGCCATAACACTATTTACGAGCTTCTTTGAAATCCAGACTGCGACACCATTTCGACTGATATCTGCTGTACCTGAGAAGTATATTGTGTTGCCTTCAGATGTTTTGAAATGTCCATCTCCCTTCCAGTCCGTTTCGCTTATGCGGGCTATTGATATGTGACATCAGGATAGTTCCCGTTCAACTATGGTTAGTTTTCCGAGTTGTAACATACCCCGGACATTCCATGTCGCGATGTTCCTGGGGTCTCTCAATTCTTTCTTTTTCTCAATTGTTTCTACGGCGGTTTTTCTTAAAGTTTCTTTTTCAGCAAATAAGCGTAAAATAGTCAATAGTATACGGCTGCGGCTCCATATCTTAAATATTTATATTTATATTATATTTAACAGAAAGTCCCACTACAAAGTTGTATTTACATTACATTAAATCACTATAAATAAATTGTTATAAATCAAGAATATATATGCACAATGCACATGACTTATAAAAATATTTTTGTAATATCTACTTGTTAAATATTTCTTTAAGGACTGCTTACTACTGCGTAAGCAACCTCTTTACGGCCCGGCCGTAAAAAGTGTCCGTAAAGACCACGGCCTGCTAAATTGTATGCAGAACGTCAAAGTGACGTTTGTCACATAAATCCAGCAGCAACCAAGCCTTCCACTCCACATAGAAGAAGGCGCAAAAGACTGCTATAACTCCTGAACATACGCTAAAATAACTTGCTCATTCACAATCTTAACATCTTTAGGAATATCTTCATCATTTTCTACAGATGTCATAAGTTACGAGCTGGTTACAACTTAAAACTGCTTATAGCCATACACAAAATTGCACATACACAGTTGCAACGTTCTACGCACTCTCAATCATTCTAAAACGTCATTACACAAACCTAGCATTTTGATGAAAATAAATTAGAAAAATATAGATATGACCGAATTGTATGTAGGTATTACAAAAACTATTGTACAATACACGTCCGTTAGGGCCTTTACTGCCTCACCAGTATTATTCGACTCGCTCTTCGAGCTCGTCTCACAAATTCTCTGGCTCGGCAGTAAAGGCTATCCTAACGGACTTCTACTGTAAAATACTATAATATATCATACTGAACAAGTAAAAACAAAAACACAATCATACACCCTACTTTACAAAATATTTCAGTTGGTTCTTGAAAGAGTCGAGGGAACCATGAAATACTTCTAGATTTTTTTCATTAATAAGTTTTAATGTTCTATCGATAGGCGAATGTTTCCCATAGTTCCTAGTGTGGATTTTAATAAAGAAGACGTGGTTTTGTCTGAGTATTCTGTTAGGAACATTAAAAGTAATTAACTGCAACAAATCTGGGCAGATCAGCAATCCATTGATCAATCTGAACACAAAGCATAAGGCATTGGTAGTACGACGAACTTTTAGAGGTTGCATATTAAGGATATATAAAATATCAGTGTAGTTATGATCTACGATTGTATATTGTAACTTGAAAGAACAATCTCGCAAAAATTTATTTTGTATTTGTTCTAGGGAAATACTATGCACCTCATAATAAGGAGACCAGATGATTGAGGCATATTCTAAGTGAGGCACCACCAGAGACATATATACTCGCTTAGTTGACTCAATAGACAGCTCCCTGCAGTTTCTGAGCACCTATCCTAGTAATTTGTTTGCCTTAACTAAAACGTTATTAATGTGATCTATAAAGGTCATCTGTTCGTTAAAAACCACACCGAAATCTTTTACTGAAGTCACTGGCTGAAGCTGATGGTTTTCGATAGAATATGACGAATTGAATTTTTTTTGCACTTTGTAGAAACTGATGAAACAGCACTTATCAATGTTGGGATTTAAACTGTTATCTTTGCACCAACCCACCAAACTGTTTAGGTCGTCCTGCAAAAGCTCTTGATCCTCGATTGAATTTATAGGTAGATAGATTTTTAAGTCATCCACAAATAACAAGTACTTGCAGTGCTTAATACAACTGCTAATATCATTGATGAAAAGATTAAATAATAATGGTGATAGCTGTGCACTTTGAGGAACAACAGACTTTACGCTAATTTCCTCGGAGACAAATGATCCTAACTTAACCCTCCGCTTACGGTCTAGCAGAAAACTGGTTAACCATCTTAAGAGCCCATCATTAACCCCTAGACTTTGGATATTAAAATATTATGGTCTACCCTATGAAAATCTTTTGACAGATCGATGTATATTGAATCGACTTGAAAATTGTTCTCCAATGCATTTAAAATTGCTGTTTCATAAAGGACCAAATTTGTTACAGTGGATTTATTTGTCATAAAACCATGTTGACTGTCATCAATAATCTCCTTACAGGAAAAAGCAATTTGGCTATAGACTAAGCAATCTAGTAGTTTAGTGATACTGGATTGGATTGATATACCTCTATAATTCTTAACAACGTCTTTTTTGCCAGATTTAAAAATTGGCATAATATAGCTATTTTGTTCTCTGAATGTCATTTTTTGGCAGTGGTCTATTATGACTTTTTCCACTGTCTAGGGTGTAAATCACACAACGTTTCGGGAGTTTTGTTCTACTTCCGTCTTCAGGTGTTCCTGGTTTAAATTAAACTGAGAGGCTGTGTGATGGTGGTGACACATTTTTTTAGAAGTACATTAGGCACTCCTTTGGACCCCACATGAGTTTATTTGGTAATTTCTGATTTTTTTCGAAAATTATGGTTTGTGACAGCTCAAGACAAGATATTTAAATTATTTACTTTTGCCTCGGTCTTACTCTCTACATAAATAGTGGAGAAATGATCGGCGAACAATTGAGCAATTTGCTCACCACCATTTCCCAGACTGTCCCCCAAAAACATACTGTCTGGTAGATTACAGTTAGAACTTATGTTGTTCACAAGTTTCCAAAAAGATTTTGGATCATTTTGTAGATTCTTATCGACCTGCTTTACATAGTTATTGTAACATATTTTTGACAAAATTTTACACCTTGTTCGCATAGTTGCAAATGTATTATAAAAGATATAATTCCCATGCAGTTTATAGTTTTTGTGAGCAAATTTTTTTGTTTAACTGGATATCCTAATTCGCTTGAAAACCATTTTGGGAAATTTGACTTTTTGAAGCGTTTTAAAGGTACAAACAATGTCACAGCTGATTGTAGGATATCATAAAATTGACCAGTAGCTTTATTTACATCAATGCAATCAAGGTATTGTGTCCAATTAATCGATGCTAGATAATTATTTAGACTTACGCAATAATCAGCATTTTTAAAGTCATAGTAAAATTCACCATAATTAATAGATCTTTCGTCTTCAGCTTTTGATATAGGTAATGTGAAAGACATAAGATTCATGGTGAGTAGAACTAGGAAATAGTGGATCTAAAGCTTTAGTACCTAGCATTTAAGTTTGGAACATTATAGATCTAAAAATATATTTCTAGAATTGGGTATATTATTGATTTGATAAATGTCCAAAAAGACAAAACCTTGCGCCAATATGATCGAGCTGCTGCTGTGTCTTTCCATTTCCTTGTTCCAAGTTGTGTGACGTAGGTTGAAGTCACCGAAAATAAAAAAGTTTTGAGTTGGATGTTTTTGCCTCAAGTCCTCTATGGATCGAATATGTGCCTGACATACTTGTTCCGGGGCCTGAGGTGGAATGTAGACACCGCCGATGATAAATTCCGATTGGTCAGTGGAGCAGGGCACAAAGATCTGTTCAACATCATTGGTGATGGTGGTTAATTGTCTTCCGTTAATTGAGTTTAGAATTCCTATAAAAATTCCATCTCCTCTGCTTTTAGCACTAGTTAATGTATTACGATCACATCTAAAAATGTTATTTTATTAACTTTCCACCAAAATTAATATTTCATAGTTTGAGCAAGCCATAGCAGGCGATAAGTCCGTGAGTTCTGTACGTAAACCACCAACATTTTGGCAGTATACTTTTAATGGGGGATTATCTATTTATTTTTTTTTGGTGGATGTTTTATTGATAATCTTTGGAATATCATGCTCAAATTTAATGGTTAAATTTTGCCCCCCTCTATCTAATCTCTCCTTGAGTTCGGCCTTAATCTTTTTGTAATATTCCATTTGCGTCTTGGTTCTCTCTGGGCTAATTCCGTAGTTCGCATTCTTTAATTTGTATCCATTGCGTAGAATTACCTGAATCAGTTCAGGTCTTTTCAGTATTATTTTTATGGGGCGTTTGTTGAGATTTTTCTTAATTCCAACTCGCATAACTTTAGACACATCTTCCAATGAGACTTCAGAATCAATTGACTGCAGCACTTCCTTAACCTTATCTTTATCCATATCAATCCTTTCGGAAGCATTGACTGCATCAGACTCTTCCACATTAAAAATAAGGATATTATTTGCCCTCATGTTCCGTTCTCTTATCTCCTCTATAATAAGTTCGGTATCCGCAGCTTCTTTTTGGTTTTTAAGTTTATCGATTTCTCCCTGTAAGGCTGATACTTGGACCTTGAATTGCTCAATTTGTCAGAGAAGTATTGGGGTACTTTTAAAGCCATCCCTGCATTCGTTACAGAAGAACAAAATTGTACGCTGCTGAAGGGCCGCAGCTCTACTTTCAGTGGACGTTAATCCTGAATAGTTTTTTTCCTTAATGGTATGAAAGTGGAAGCAGGCTCTGCAGCTATCACACTGGATCAAATCTTAAATGACAGTATGCAGCCTATAAACTGTCATAATAGTACTTTATGTAACTAGTCCTCAAAGCAAGGCTTTAGGGGACGAGTCGTAATGTTTCCGAACGAGGCGGAGCGAAGCGCAGCCGAGTCCGTAATATGAAGATGAGTCCTCTAAAGCCATTTGAGGACGTGTTGCATACAACGTTTTTTTGTATTAGCTCTCCAAACATTATAATATGAAGTTTCAATTACCATTAACGCGGCATTATATTAGGAGGCCGCGCGAAAATGTATTTTTCGCTCCCCAAACTGGTTACTTTGGAAACTGTCTAGGATCCTCAAAATGGTCATTTAGAGGCCTTGTACTTAAAGTCGTCATGGCAACTAATGTTTGAGTCCGCTAAAATGTTGCCATGACGACTTTAAGTACAAGGCCTCTAAATGGCCATTTTGAGGATCCTAGACAGTTTCCAAAGTAACCAGTTTGGGGAGCGAATACAAAAAACCAATTTTAAGGCACCTCCGATTTTTGTGTAGTGATATACGACTTTCGATTTTTAAATGGAACACTTTGTATATTTATAGATATTTGAAATAAATACTAAAAATGCTTTATGATAGTATATACTTAAACTAAAATTTTAAACTAATTATTTTTTAAAATAAAAAATATATTTAGCTAAAGTAAGCAATGACTGACACGAAATAAGTGGCGGTGCAAGAATACCTTGTATATTTATAATTATAGTATACAAAGTAAACGTTTACCAAAAAATAAAATAACATCCTGTTATAACCAACAGAAATAGTGTAGTAAATGTCTAACATTTAACAAATTTTATAACTAATATATCTAACAAAATATCAATTAAAAATATAAAACTAAATAAAATCTTCAAGTTGGTATACAAATACAAAGAAAATTGATGGATAAATATCTACCTAGGTAACACTAGTAAAATAAAATAATATTAAAGTAAAATCCTAAGAACTCACGTCAAAACTTACTTAGTATTTATTTGTATCATTAGTATCTGTAAAACGTCATAAAAATTAATTGATCAGAAATAAAAAATGTATCTTTCTGGCCTTATTAACAGCAAATTGTTCCACAAGATTTTTACAACATAATCCTTATCGTAGACATGCTTTTTGCTCAATTGACAAAACCGAAAGGTCATGTAGCCTATCTTGGCTCGTAGAATTTCTTAAATAATGTTTTATTACTTTTAACTTGCTAAATGATGTTTCTATTGTGGCTAATGTTAGGGGTATAGTCAAGAATAAAACCAATGCAGTAATACCCCCATACAGGGTGAATTGGGAGGAACGGACCAACCTCCAGGAGAGTATTATACACATTAACCCTAGAACGCATAGGTGGCATCATATGAGACACCACCTATCTAACTATCTAGTTTTTAGTGATTTGCTGTTATGTTAGCATATTCATATTTTCAGTACCTCTCCAGAAGATTATTGTCGATATCTCCTTTTCATTTTTAATTTCCAAAAATTGTTACAAGCTTTATAATTAGTTTTTAGTTACTTGGTGTCGCATATGACGCCATCTATGCATTCACGTAACAAGTTTTCTCGGTAGGTATTGGTGGGTAACAACTTGCCATCTGTCAGTTTACGTACATAATTTTCATAGTAACATAATGCGAAGTGAAATTTGTTAAAATATCTATCACTACTGTCTTTATAGGATTGCCAGTTAGCTATTATACTTGAGCCGCCGAATAGGTAGAGTGGAGCAGGCAACCAAAATAACATTTTACAAAGGTCACCCGATAATGTTTTAAATATAATTACTAAAAGAAAAAGAGATGGCGACCCTTATAATTACAATTAATTTCAATTGACATTAAATAACTTTCTGAAGTTATGATGCAAATATGGAGAGATCCAAAAAAAAAATATCCTCTACGGGATGTGGAAATTCAAACGTATGAATAATACGTTGGTGGCACTGTAAGTCTATGTCAAATTCGAGGTTAGCAGGTTAGGTTTTGCGTCAGTTTTGACACACACAGTGTCACCAACAATACACTTCAGTACTGCCAATGATTCAGGCTATCCAGGGCCTGCTGCAATTGAGTTTTTATGTAGTTATTTTTCAAAACTGTTCAACGTAGATATTAGTACCTGATCAGTTCCTTAGGTTTAACAATTAATTTATTTATACTCATAAATAAATATTTTAACAACTTGAACTTCCATTTTGCGCTTTAATATGCATCTATGCAGTCAAGATTATCTTCCAGATATTAAAAAAGGCGTATAGTAAATTTAAAGTGCCTCATTAAACAAAAAAAGGTGTGGTGTCGTATACGACGATGTAACTTTCTTAGATGTACCTATGCGTTCTAGGGTTAAAATAATGTAAAGAAGCTCAAATGTTGTTATCTGATTTTCATCTGTTTTCAAGTTATAGCAATACAAAAAAACAACTTTTTATGGAGAACTTAACTGAGTTTTTGTAAAAAATCGAGATTTTTGTTAATTTAAGACGTAATCATTTGCAAACAATTGAGAAATGCACCATTTATAACAAAGGCTAAAATAAAAATAACACGTATGGGGATTTTTGTATGACGCTGTATCTTGAAAACAAAAGAAAATCGGATAACAACATTTGAGTTTTTTTACATTATTTTCACGTGTATAATACACTCCTGGAGTTTGGTCCGTTCCTTCTGACTCACCCTGTATTTCTGTATGAATAAACTTGTCAAATTTGGAACACTCATGCTATCATTTAAATTCTCTTTTAGTACGGAAATAGCATTCACAAACTGAATGGCCAGATTATTATTGAGGACATCAGAATACTTTTTCTGAAGCAAATCACATCGGACCTGTTCAGATCCTTGCATTCTTAAAACGTTTTTCGGTTCTAAAAATTCAGAAATGTTTCTTAGTTTTTCAAAACTATCAAATCGAGTCTGATCAGCGATGACTGATAACTGAGAGTGGGGACTGAGGTTGCAGTGATATCAATCTATACCCAAATGAAGTAGAAGAGATATTTAATAAGAGAATACAGAAGTTACCGGCCCCCCCCCCCCCCCAAAGAGCCTGGGCTCCTAAGCAATGCTTATTCCCGCTTATGCATATCACCGCCACTGCATGAAATCACCAACAATCCAAAAAGTATGACAAAAAAAATTCCATTTGCTCTAAAAGTTTCTCATGGACGAATTATCGTCCCACACATACTAAACCAATTGGAAACTATGTTTTTTAAATGGAACAATTATTTTTGAATTATATTTTACAAACTTTAAATTTTTTTAACGCTACTTTTAAACAAAGTGGCCAGCGTGGCCGAGCGGTTAGGGCATCAGGCTGCGGTGCCACGATACGGGGTTCAATTATGACATCTGGCAACTGGCAGGTGGCCCACCCAGTAGCTTTAAAAATTGGGTACCAAAACCACAGTTGTGGAAGTAGGGAAAGCAAGGTAGTTGTTGAAGGCGTGATGGTAAGCACGTTAACTAGTATGCCGTTAACAGTGTGCCAGACAACTGGGTCGAAAAATAGAAAGAAAACCAGTCCTTCTGTAGTAGGTAGGCCTACAGAGCTGCCTCTTCAAGTTGAAGCAAAATTAGCAAGAAACATCGAAACAATGAATAAATGGGGGTTTGGCCTTTCACGAAAAGAAAGCCTTGCTTTGGTTCATGCATATCTAATAGAAAATAACATTCCAAATCGTTTCAAACACAACTCACCAGGGAAAGATTGGTTTATCAACTTTTGTTGCCGTTGAAAACTTTCATGCAAAAAAACCACTACAGAGGCAGAATGTAAGAACTCTACAAACACAACCAGAAATAATATTTGGATTTTTTTATCTTTATGAGGAAGCACTACGTCATTTAAATTTGGTGAATAAGCCAGCTCACATATTTAACCTGGATGAGACTTCCATATGACATGATCCAAGTTTAACAAAGGTTGTCGCTGCAAAAAATAAGAGTGTGTTTCGAAGTACATATGGTTCTGGACGTGTAAATACTTCAGTCTTGTTTTGTATCTCCGCTGATGGAAAAAAGCTGCCTCCTTACATCTTATATAAAGCAAAGAACCTGTGGGATTCATAGATGCCCGAAGATGCTTATCCTGGGACGGGATACCGGGCCACTCCTAATGGGTGGATGACGGAGGATACATTCTTAGCATGGTTCAAAAATATTTTTTTAAAAAACTGCCCCAAAGAACAACCACTTCTCTTAATATTGGATGGACACAAATCACATCTTTCGATTCCCTTAATTGAGTTGGCATCACAAGAACAAATAACGGTGTTAAAGTTACCACCCCACATCACCCACATCTTACAGCCTCTAGATAATTCTGTTTTTAACTTGTTTAAGAAAAAATGGGACGAAGCTTTATCTAGATGGCAGAGAGAAAACTATAGTCAACCTCTTGGTAAAGGTCAGTTTTCTACACTATTGGGTACGGTATGGGGCGATATGACTAGTGACCCGTTGAAAAGAGGTTTCGAATTAACTGGAATCTATCCAATCAACAGAAATATAATTAAAGACGACATCTTTGATCCCAGTGAAGTAGGAGAATATAAAAAACCTATAGAAAACAATCTTCGTGACATTGCAAATACATCACCTATACCTGGGAGTAGTCAGGATGTGACAATGGAACCTCAGCCGTCAACTTCCTCACAGGCGTCATCGCATTTTGAAATTATGACCAGAATTAATTCTGAAAGTAATTCTCTTGAAAGTTCCTCACCGGTTTCCTTTGAAGCATTACTCCTCCAAAAGATAAATAATAAACAAAATATCCCTATCAAGCGTTCTAAAGTAAAGACTAATAGAGCTGAAATAATAACAAGAGAGGAGTATTTGCACGATTTGAAAAACAAAAACAAAAAGCCAGTACCAAAAGCCAAGAAAACAAGTATCATCTCTATTCATAAAGAAGTCGAAAGTTCGGACACAAGCAATGGTGAATTCTCACTTCATGATAGTAATTCATCAATTGGTAGCCTTGAATTCGATCCTTCCGATAACAACGAATCTGAACTTGATACGTTAAAAACAGGGTCTTGGGATTTAGTGAATTATCCAACAAATAAGCGTGTAAAAAGATATGTTGGGCAAGTTTTAGAACACCATGAAGATGGTTTTGCAACTATAAAATTTTTGAGAAGAAAGGGTGAAGTATTTGTTTGGCCTAATGTAGACAACGTTGATAAAATTCCTCATGATAGAATCTTCAATGTGCTCCCTACACCAATCTCTAACAGGCGTGATAGATTAAAATTCAGCATTAGCTTTGATTCTACTGTTTGTTAGAAAAATTTTATTTGTAGGAAAGAAAAATTTGAGTTCCTAGTTTGTACCTACATTAAGAGTTAAATATTTATTTATGAATGTAAAGGTTTATTACGTTACCATTTATAACCATTGTTTAGTTATACTGTTTGTTATAAAAACTTAAGAGTTTTATCTGTAGGAAAGAAAAACTTGAGTTCCTAGTTACGTACCTTGAGTTTTTAAAATTATTTTTGAATAAAAGTTTCTTAAGTTACATACCATATTATAACCATTGTTTAGTTATACTAATTAATGTATTACATATAATTTATTTTCTGCTATAAAAATTTAAAAAAGTGTTATGGATATGAACTTTTTTTTTAAATGTCACATTTATCCTTTAAAAGGGTATCACTATAAAAATGGCTAAATCATACAAGAAATACTAACATATTCACAATTATAACCAGATAGTGTCACAATTAACAAATTTGTAGGGCAACTGTGATACCTGCATATATTTAAAAAAAATGTGTTTTATTGTTAATCTGTTTAATTTATTGTAATGGTAAAATGATGTTCACTCTTCAATACCATAGTATAAAAACATTATTTTTCCCTTTGGCTTAAAAACAAACTAAATATATATTCAAACCTGCAAAATAGGTGTCACAATTTGGCGAACCTGCTGTACTTACATATCATAAGCCGAAACACTCCTTCCTGACTCTTTACCTTCTCCGGTTAAAACGCTTTATTTCAATATTTTGAGGCAAAAAATTGGGATTATAAAGCTCGTTTCTCTTTGACATCGGGGCTATTACTAGGAACCTCTTTAGATGTTGTGGATCGAACGGTATTTCATAACTCGAATTTCTATGTTTTCAAAACCATTTTGTTTCTTAATGTAATTTTGCACTGTAGTTTCCACTGCTGATCGTTTGATTCTATTTATATAAAGCCATAACTTTCTCTCTTCTTCTACAAAATCATTTTCTTCTAGCGTTTGCTTAGCTCGGCCCAGTCTTTTTTTAAAACCTCACCTTCTAGGACGAATAAATCCCTCATCAACTTCATTTTCAGTTGCAGAACTTGCATAAGATTGTTGCCTATTGTATCCGATAGAACCAGTGCTTCTAGGAGGTTGCTATAACCTATAGGTGAAAATTCTGGTATAGAATAGCTTCAACAATTTTCGATGCCATGGACAAATTCGACACTGTGGACATTTACGAGGTATCCACATTTGATTAGAATTTTGGACAAGCATTAATAATTCTAATAGACTGAACCATATGGAATGCTCAAGAACGTGAGCACTACATTATCGGGAAACGGTCGTTTCGAAGGGTTTGGAATCGACATCATTCACGAACTTTCTAAAAAGCTGGATTTCCAATACAAATTTATCCTACAGGAAGACGGGCTTTACGGAACATATAATCGCAGGACTAGGAAATGGAATGGAATGCTTGGAGAAATAATCGAGGGGGTACGTACTTCCACATGGTAATCTCTAAATTCAATTCTTTAATTTTCCAGAGAGCCGACTTTGCCATAACAGACCTCACCATCACCTCAGAACGTGAAAGTGCTGTAGATTTTACTATGCCCTTCATGAATCTTGGTACCTATTTCCAGAAAACTTCAAATCTACTATTAGCTAAAACAAACACTTTTAGGAATCAGCATGTTGTATCGGAAGCCGGAACCAGAACCTCCAAGCCTCTTCACCTTTGCTTTTCCATTTTCGGCAGAAGTCTGGCTTCTAATGGCCGTGTCATACACATTAGTCTCTCTGAGTTTCTTCGTGATGGGACGTTTAAGTCCCAGTGAATGGACTAACCCAAACCCATGCTTAGAAGAGCCAGACTATCTTTACAACCAATTCAGCTTCAGAAACTCCTTATGGTTTACTGTTGGGAGCCTAATGCAACAAGGTTCTGAGATTGCCCCTCTGTAAGTTAATTTTCCATTGAGTACAGCCCTGACAAAGTGGAAGTTTCTAGGGGTATCTCAACTCGAATGGCAGCTGGTGTGTGGTACTTCTTTATTCTCATCATGGTTTCTTCGTATACAGCGAACTTGGCTGCCTTTCTCACAGTTGAAGAGCTTGTAACCCCCTTTGAAACCGTCGAGCAACTGGCTGCACAGGAGGAGATCTTGTATGGCTCTAAAGCTATAGGTGCAACCAGAAACTTCTTCCGAGTAAGCTGGCTCAACTCTACCACTTACTTATTTATTTCTTGTTTCCATAGGACTCGAACTACTCAGTATACCCTCAGATCAGCCAATATTTTGAAGACCATCCGAACAACATGAAACAGAACAACGACGAGGGCGTCGACAAAGCCGAAAAGGAAAATTATGCTTTCTTCATGGAGTCCACTAGCATTGAATACGTTACGGAGAGACACTGCAACCTAACGCAAGTCGGTGGGGCCCTTGATGAAAAGGGCTATGGAATAGCCATGCAAAAAGGTGAGATGTTCTTCAACTTTGCTCACATAACTACAAAACTTTTTTCTAGACTCCAAATATAGGCATTTTCTAAGCACAGCAATATTAGAACTTCAAGAATCGGGTAAACTGGCTGAATTAAAGACGAAATGGTGGAAGGAAAAGCGGGGAGGCGGCCAATGCGAGGTAAACTTTTCAGGTTAAGACTAGTGGTCTACTTCCATTCATTTGTTTACAGAAGCGACTTCCGGTAGCTACGCCCTTGGATTTGCAGAACTTGGGAGGAGTTTTCTTTGTGCTTGGTGTGGGTACACTTTTTGGCGTTATTGGCACTTTCGTAGAGATGTCTTGGCATACATACACTAAATCCAAGAAGAAGCAGTTGTCGTTTAAGAGGGAAGTCAGCCGAGAGTTGAAATTCTTCATGAAGTTTAAGCGAATGGCTAAAGAAATTCATAGTCAGGAGCGCATGGCTGCTAATAGTGGACAAAAAAATAATAGTGATGAAAGTTTACAAGAACACAGTTTTCGAGAAAGGAAGTCTTGACAGCTGCTTATATTAGTTTATTGTATAATTTATGTACAATACAGTAACAGTTATTTTTAAGTCAGTATTTTATCTAACAAAATGTTTGCATTCTAAATCTAATTAAGGACTGGTTAGTATCTAACAATTAAGTTTTTAAATATATTTTCTATAAGAATAAACTGTTCAAACTACCACAAGGTACAAATTGTTCTACAAACCCTATACTGATTTACTAGTTTAAGGTAAAAATAAGTATTTGAATGGAACCTTGCTGAATATCCCCTTGATTGTTGACGTTATGATGGTGTCTATTGTCTGACTCAAAGCAGGACCAATGTCTTGCTCAACGTCTTTCCAGTTTTCATCCAAGAATTGGTTCATCTGGGTTCCTGCAAACAATTTAAAATTGGAATACTTTGAGCAATCCTGAGTCACCAAAATTATCTGTAAGCTGCACTCACCTAAAGTTTTATCGCCTCCAAAAAGTTTTTCAAAGTGAAAATGTGACCTTTTGGTAGTGTAATCAAGCTTGTCGTTGATAAGTTGTCCGTACTCTTCGCCATCCTTTTCAGTCAGTACGTAGTCGAACTGATATTTGTATTCTCCTCCAACTTGAAAAATTGCAAGAGGTAAGTTGATGTACTTAAGATATTAAAGCTTTTTTCAAGTTGCAATAGAACTTACGGGAGGTTTATATGTGAATAAAATTCATTCATTTAATATAGAAGGAGGACAGGCAGGTTCTATAGTAGTATATTATTAACAAGATCTGTAGTTGCTAGAACAAGTATGAAACTTCTAATATTGCCTAATCTAAGTTATTGTCTGCAGGGAAGTAGCTGTATATAATTACCGAAGGTGATATTGGTTGGACCTTTTCCCTTCATTGGCAGAATTAGAATCCTGCCATTGATATCGTAGTCGGCTAACAGGTTTGCAACAGGTATGGTTACGGTGATGGCAACATGTTGTTTTTTGAGGTCGATACTGAAAAAGAGTAAACATTTCAGGGTGGATTATAGATGACGGCTAAACTAGTAGCAGTAAGTTCGCAGCTATTCATTGTTTTTAATTGATTTGTTTGTAATTCAACTAGAAATTGAAAAATAAGTTTTACTTCTGGCTAGAGTTAATAAGAAACAGTTAGGTACCTACTTTCCATTCCATTCCTTTCAAATACTCTAAGCTATGATTTCAGCAAGTGTCTTTTGGTTCCAAATATTGTCTCATCAGTTATAATGATGACTGATTATGGTAATTATTCTTTCCCGGTAAAATTATTAAGAAGGTTTGAAAAAGTAGAAATTGAGTAGGATTGAGATCTAGTAAACCAAGGAAAAACCAAAGGATTTAGAAAACCAAAAACAAAAATCAAGAATGCATAAACACACTTAGGTCATAAGGAATAAGATGGTAAGAAGACATCATCATAATTACCAAAGACAATATTGAGAGTAGAGTGAAAGATGTAACAAAAGTCTACTTAAAGAGCTGAAGAAATGGGGTAATAAAAAAAAGTTAACAACTGCACTATTCTTAAATTCATTCGTGTTATCAGATGATTGTTAAAATATCTACTGTCCAAATTCTCATAACTGTTGTAGTAAGTTTGTCAGTTTTTTTTTTTTGATTGAACATTTGGTGACTTCAACGTGATTTTTATTTAGAAAAGATGGTCAGGCCAAGAAGGCGTGGGCTTTGTTCAGTGCTGTCTTGGCTGCTGAGATTTTGGATAGAAATGTTCTTCAATTGCATTCGTAGTAGTTGAAGAGATTATTTGAGCAATAAATGAGGGTTTTTAACTGGTCAGTGATCATTTGTTGAATGATGATCAGTTGAGAATTAGGTATGTAGCAGAGGTCGAGGGCACCAAAAAGTATGATGATAAATAGGGACATGCTGGATGCGAGATTTGTGACATCATCAATATGTCAGGAATGAGAATTATCTACTAGTCCTAGTTCCACTGAGTCAATAATCTTAAACTCAAATTTACAAACTTTAAATTGGAACTGAAAAATTTTGGAGGTGATGTAAGTGAATGGTGAAGTTTCTGTTGCTAACTCAAAACGATTGATGAAGATGAGAGCTGAGCATTAGGATAAGTTGCAATATTATTCTCAAGCAGTGGCCAATGGTTCACTTACTCGCAAATTGTTTGCGTCACCTTCCTACTGTTTGGAATTACCCAAAAGCTATTGAATATGTGAAAAGTTGACTTGAAAGGGAAAACGTGCTTGTCAAAATTAGAAATTGCTTGAGTTAGTGATTCAAACTGTGTCAAATGATACAGGAAATGTGTGTCTTTTTACCTTGTATGACAAACTGGAATCACTTCTAAGAGCCTCGGAGATAATTTATTGCAGTGGCTAGTGACACATTTTATACTATATTGTTGCCCCCGGTGGAACCGTATCATCTGTGGGGGAGATTTTGAGAATATGGCAAAGGATTTCAGGTGTAAAATCATCCGATTCCACATTTGAGGGAAACAATTTAAATAATAACCGATTGAGTCAACTCTTGGGGTTCCAGAGGAGTGAACTAGAAGCAGATGTAAGAATTTCACTAGCTCACTCTGGATTTGGCTGGTTAGGACCAAATCTGTAGGAAAAATACAAAGAAATTATCGAGGCACCACCTACAGTGAGTAATTTATTCTTGGGCGAGTGTCCTGCGGCGATAAATCACTTGTAGTCATGATGATCATGTGGATACATGACCTGATGTCAATGTCAAAATAGAGAAGATTGTACAAGTCGCAAATCCTCAGTCAGGCTTCCTTGAAGTTGTTTTGCAGTCGTTGGTCGTGAAATTGACAGGTGACCGGAAGGAAAGTGTAGTAAGAACTCTAGTTGGTACAGGCTCCCACAATTCATACATCTTAAGTAATGGAGATTAGATAGCCGTCACTGGGAAAACAGACAGCTAGTACTTACCTATATGATTTCGTTGGTCAGTATAATGGTAGGTACTACTGATGTACGATAAATAAGTTAGGTCAACCACTGTTTCTGATTCCATAAGTGAAGCATGGGCCATGGTTTCATGAGTTAAAAGAGAAAATTATTTGGATTTCAAATAGTGAAAGCTGATCCCAAATTGAACTACTCATCGTGT
Organism: Agriotes lineatus; assembly: GCA_940337035.1. NCBI lineage: Eukaryota > Metazoa > Arthropoda > Insecta > Coleoptera > Elateridae > Agriotes > Agriotes lineatus. Next base: position 258,962,969 of record OW679194.1, on the reverse strand, counting down.
TGGATGTCGAATAAAAATGCTATCTGGACAGATACCTACATCAGCTCAAATTAGGATTAGTTACAGTGCAGACACGGCTGGAGTGGACCGTTATGGGCAAGGTTGCTGAACAGACACATAAGAGAAAGAGCTTCAAAACTTAAACGAATCAATCTCGATACTTTGGAGACTTGATTCGATGGAAATTGTAGGTCCAGCAGAAATTAAATAAAATTATCATTTGGATAATATTCGAAAGACTGAGAAAATTAGTAAAGGGTCATGAGAAAGCAAGAATGATATTCGCACTTAAGAAATTGAATTAATTGAGGAAATTCGATGACTACCAACTAGTGTGCGATCAATGGAAAGAGTTAGGCATAGAAGAACATTTTGAGGAAGAAGTGGAAGACTTTGGTCACTATTTACCACATCGGGACTGTGTTCGGTATTAGTATAGTATATCGCCACACCAGAAAAGTACTATGTATAGTATGTCGCCACATTAGAAAAATGTTAGGTTAGGTTAGATTACAAAATATACTCAATACAAAACTTAACCTAACCTAACGTTTTTCCGATGTGGCGATATACTATACATAGTACTTTTCTGATATGGCAACATACATTTAGTTTTTTTTCATATGCGGCGACATACTATAGGTACTAATACCACTGCGTTCATAGTTCGGGCACCTAACGGACTCAGAAGCGACACTCCGCGGCGGCGCCTTTGATGTTCGAGGTGCCTTATTTTGGTTAGGCGGCCATACTGTGAGCAAGTAGAAAAAGCGGGAAATTTAAAAAGTCGAACTATAGGCGTATCACCGACAATCAGTGAACTCAATAAAGAATTGAGTTCACTGCAGACAATACATGTTAAAACCAATCCATGGAAACAGATGTCATAACGTCCCAAATCTACTCGCTAGCGCTACGCATGCGTACTGATTTTTAGACCCCTGCCAAAGTCGCGAATGTCGCTTCTGAGTCCGTTAGGTGTTTATTCTGTGGTTCAGGTGACTACAAAACGTAGATCTGTTTTTGACGCTTCAGCAAAAGGATTTCCTTTCCTTGTCAACTCTGTGGAAGAAGGGCCAAATGTCATTAACTTGACCCGATTCGTTTTGATACAATTCCATAAACAAGTTGGTGTAATTGTGGATATTAAATAAGTTTTTCTATAAAGCACATTGAAGAAAAATACTGTACCTTTTTGAGATATCTATGGTGGCAGAATATATCAACTGGATAGAAATTCAAACGTTTCTGTGATTAGCGAGTTGTGATTAGAGTCACTTCCAATCCGTTACTCTTGGGAGCAGTTGTTATTCGTTATTTGAAATGAACAAAGGTGCAATTAAATTAGCAAAATCCTTCTATGTGCGCCACTTCCGCGTATAGGAAACCTGAGTTGAATGGATTTATAAAAACCAAGGATTTATTGATTTCTGTTAAGTTGGTTTTAAGAGGCTGTAAGTACACTGCTCGGAATGAAGATTCTGCAGTGATCGACCCTACACCGTTCCTTGGTCTTTTGTAAGATAAATGTAAAGATGTGTCATACTGTAACCTGGGGGAGATTCGCCATTTCACTGCCATACTAATAGAGTTTTCAAGTTTAAAACAAATTGTATTAAACAAATGTTTGAGTGAACTACCCCAAAAGAAGAAAATAATCGTGTAATTTCAGCTGACGAAGCAACGGCAGTATGTAACTGTATCACTAAACTGAAAGTTACTTCATCGGGATTGCTCTTAATCCACCATCCTTACATGATGTAATGAACAACTTCCGAAAGCAAAAAAGCACGATAACTCAATGTGTGAACTACGCCAGAGACTAAACTTTTCTAACGATCGTAAGGAGGAAGGCAACATTTATAGGCAAGTGTCGTCGCAGTCAAGTGAAAATGACGGTGGGGTGCGTTTAAAATTTAACGCTTTCCACATTGAGGGAAGGGGATAATGTTTGTAAATTTTAATGGCTTTACGAATCTTTCTGCTAAAGATGAATATGGATTTGCAGATAATAGAAGTTGGTGTTCGACGATGGCTGATGATGAAACAACACCTGACGTGAGGCAACGCTGGTGTTCAGAGATACGAGCTTTTACTGAACGTTCTGTTTCACTAATGTATACAGCATTACAGGAGCAAGGGAATCTACAAACGCCTTTAGATGCCATGGCGTTTAATTTATCTTTGCGTTTTCAAACGCGCTACTAAACTCGCCATTTTTTTGGTAATATTTTTAGATTTTGTTCTAACGCATTTATTTTTGTGATTTTAGTTGTATAAAATAATTCCAGAAGGGGTTCTAGTCTCCTTCTAGCGTGATTCGGTTTAATTTCTAATAAAACCTTTTAGTCCTTCTTATCAAATTTTAAAATATTGCTTTAGTTAAAAATGTGATAAAAACATCGTGCATCCAACCACAAATGCAAACAGCAACGGAAAGTTGTATTAAAACTAATATGTTCACTGTATTTATTCATAATAGTGATTTAGATGCATAGGTAATTTTACAATTACCAGAATTAAAAACAGTGTTTTAAAAAAACGTGTTTTTTTGTTTGAACAAAAAACATGTTAAAAAACAGGTTTAAACAAATGAAACATGCTTTTTTGTTTAATTAAAAAAAACATGTTCTTTTGTTTAATTAAAAAAAAACATGTTTTTTGCCACCCCGAGTAGCTCGCTGAAAAGAAAGACCATTCCGCGTTTGGAATTATTGGCGTGTACAATTGGAAGCCGTTTGGCGGTGAGTGGAGAAGAGAGTCTGGGATTTTCTGATGTTCCAAAATATGTTTGTACTGGTTCGTCCACTGAGTTGTCTTGGATTAAGAAGCATGAGTATTGAAAAACTTTCGTTCATAATCGCGTTCATTATCATATCCTGCATCTTAGCAGCATGAATTCAGAATAACGCGGCGGACTTTTCTTGCAGCAGCTGTGCAAAATCGTTGTTGAAATGGAAATGATGACAGGGCCTCAACTAAATGAAGAGAATCAGTTTCCAAAGTCAATGCGAATTAGAACGAATAAATAAGAAAAAGCAAATAGAAGTCGTGTAGTCCTTGCTTAATAAAAAAGGAAATGATTGTTGGTATTGCAAATATTTTTCATATTATTGTTATCCGAATATCTGTATGGATTCTCAAATTGGTTGGCCATTTCCGTGCGAAGCTCCAGTATCATATAAAAAAAGCATTGTCAGTGAAAGGAATTGAGTATACTAAAAAATCTCAAGTCCAATCTAAATGTTTTGGAGCAGGAAAAAAACCGCTCAGATTCTTTTGAAATTTTCAAAGAGGGCGATAGACTCCCAGAGTAATCACGGAGATTTTGAGAATACAAGATGAAGAATATCTGGAATCCACTTCTCCGCGTTTTATAGGTTGGTGGAATTATTCGTGAGTTCTGAGCATCAGAAGCATTCATCTTAGAGTCCAAGTGCCGTTGAGGTACACTACGAGAGAGATTCTGGAGTTTGAGGGAGATAAAAACAATTTGTACTTTAAAATGTAGGAACTATCGAGGATTTGAAGCGAAGACTAACTCCCAACCGCACTACCTGAAAATCGAGTTTGAAAAACGTCGGCGTTTGAAGCTATTGGGATTGACCTAGTTCAACACTTTCCTGCCTATCAAAGTGTTCGTTCACAATGTACGAAGATTCATTTCCAAAAGAGGACGACCCAGCGTAATTTAAAGTGATAACTAAACAAATTTCGTTGGAGCCGAAAAATCTTGGAATAATCTACTTGGAAGCTTCAGTTTTGAAGATTGATTGGATAGTTAATCCCCATACTGAGGCATAGTAGGATCGAATAGTTCGTATGATTAAGAAATTGTTGAAACGTGTTCTTGGTTTACCCTCTTTTAAGTTATAAAGAAATAATGGCAATTTTATGTGAAGTGAAACATTGTTATCAATCCAAGTTCTTTGACTTATGTACCTATACCAAGAGGGCTTTGACTTCACACATGTTCCTTCAGGAAGTTAGAACGGTGGGATTTGTACAAATTGAAGAGAAAACAGGACATGCAGAATTGCGTATCGCCAACGCCTCAGAGATGACTAGTTTATCTAGATTCTGGAAATGCGACCCTGTGTAATAGTAAAGTCAAGGATGTAGTTCTTTTGGAGAGTGACGGAAGCAACAGGATATATTGACCAATGGGAACGTGTTTGCTATATATCCGGTTAAAGACCTGGTTTGTGTGGTTCGTATGAAAACCATGACTAGAGAATTCGTAAGTTCTATACAGCGTGTATTTCTGCTAGAATTGTCCTCTCCATGTGAGATGATGTAGTTGGAGAAAATTAAAGAATCTAAAATATATTATGGTCTAGTGGATTCTGACGGCTGGGGAGAAACTTTGGGAAGGAGTGATAGATTAGTTATGAAACCGGATATGTTTTAACATTTTCGAATCTGTTCTGTTAGGAATGTAGTTTGTATATTAGTATTAGTTTGGCATACGCTTAGAATATCTTAAATGAAAAGCGGAAGTATGTTGGATTATCAAAATATTTAGTACGTAAATTTGTTTGTTATTCTAGTACGTACGTTGTTTTCCTAGTCATCAACAATCCTTTAAACAAGTTAATATCAATCTAGAAATTTTGTTAAAATTCCTGATTGAACACCTGTTTTGATCGATTTTTCTCAAGGTTTGCTTCAAAATACAGATAATAATATCGGGTCACAAAAAGGTTGCAGTGATTATAAATATTTCATAAAAGGTTAATTTTTTATTTCCAACCCAAAAGTAAGTCAAATAAGAAAGTTAGTATTAACGAATCCTTTCAAAAAGTTTTACCAATAATTCATTCCATATTCCTAATTAGAACACAATGTTCAATAATTCCCAATAAGATTCCCGAGTACGAATCATCACGGCCCGAATAACCAATAAAAAGTGTCGGTATCAGAAGAAATTTCCAGAACCTTTTCGTAGTCCCAGCCATATGTCAACAACAATGCCCGATATGAAATATTTACGAGTTGGCTCCGCTGCGGTACTTACTCCATGTCTTTAATTTGGACGTCCTCCAGCCCATAAATGTCAGCATTGGCCAGCCTGATGTTCAGCTCGCCGCTGCTGAACTTGATTTCCGGGATCCTCAAGGGCAGCATGTTGGGGATGCGGTACTTGCTGTCGCCTGAAATTTAATATCGGCTTTAAATCGAGTTGCAATGGCCGCAGAGTTTCCATAAATAAATTGGCAAGCTCGCGGGAAGGCGCTTTATGAGCATCGGCAGCGCGGAGCACGTCGATCGGAGTTAATAAGTTAAAGGGTGTTCATGTAGGAATGAAAATATCCATTGTCTTACCTTTTACGATGGTCGGGATGGCCGCCTGGCCGTGCTTAATGGCGCATTCGTTCAGGTTTGGGTCCGATAAACTGCAGGCCGTGATGTAGTGAGCTGCAAATTATTGTCGTTAGTGGAAAGGTGTGTGTACTGAACGATTAGAGCTGAAGTTTAATACAACAATGTGTTTCGTGATAAAATTCAGTGGCGCTTCATTACTGTTTATTATGGTTGTAATCTGAAACTGAAGACACCTTATCTCTGTAAATAAAGTATATTACTCACATGGGAGCGGCTTTAAAATATCACACAAAACTAATAATGGTAAATAAATTAGAAATACTTTATATTTGATTTGCAATACTGCTTAAAAAGTGATACAAATCAACGAAGTTTTTGTGGTAATAACACTGGTTATTTGTATATTCATCATAAATTTTATGCGTCACGCGTGTCCTTCGGGGCGATATATTTCATTAAAGAGAGTTTCTATTGGCGGCGATTGAATATGTGGGACTTGGACACGTGTTGAATGAATAGCAGAGTCGCTTATTATCAACATTCATCCTGACAGTGACAGTAGTAGTAATAGTGACGATTCAGAGTTAATTTCTATTGATGAAAACCCTTTTAAATTTTAATAAGTGAACGTAGATATGCAACAAGGAATCAAGTCACACAAATACAACGTTCAGAAAGGGCCTCCTAAAGTTTATACTGTTTTATTAAATCCCACTTGTTGGAATATTCAGGATTTTGAGTTAAACTGTTGTGTAAGATCGATTTCGTGTTCTTTATGTAAGATTAGAGCTTAATTCAGCAAATTGTGTTTTAAAATTGAATTTTTGTTTAGTGCCATATTGCATTATTAATCTTTAACTTAGTGATATTTTTCATAGTTGTATATGTACATGAATATAGGCACTAGAAGTAAATAATAATGATGACAGAAATAGAATTAGGAAACACTTTAGCATCTTTTCATCGCTACACATATTTTAACTTTAAAAAATAAATTTTATTTAAGAAGTCTATTATTGTATTAATTTTGCATTTAATTGCCGGTATCTGCATTGTCAAAGTCTAAATTGCCATTATATCCATCTGCATAATCTTCTACACTATCATCTGCAACTAAGTACTTGTAGAAATTTAAAAATTGCTTTGGCATAAGGTACTTATAAGATTTAAAATCATTTAATTGCTTTGTTATAGTTGCTTTACTATCTAGCCAGAGTAGTGGTAAGTCAATTTGCAATGAAGGTCACCCACGTTTTCTTTTTTTGTTTAAGTGAAAACGCATCCACATTTACTTTTCCCTTTGCTAGTCTAAATGCTCGAAATATTTACCTCAAAACGTCGAGTCTTATTGTTAAACACAGAAATTATTGCAGATATAGTAATTTCTTTTGTTATTCTGCACAGCTCACTTACTTGGCGGGAACTGATAAGGAATTTTCCACTGTGCAATAAGGAACCAAAGAATACGATTACAGCAGTTGGTTTTTCATTGCAAAACAAAAAAACTAGATAAATAGCTTGTGGGCCAGTTCTTATTTATTTTAAATTCCAAAACGTTGACATGGGGACTGGTTCTTTATTGAAAATTGTAAAGTGAACTTTATTTAGTCGAACTGCACCGAAACACGCAAAAATCTAAATTTGTAAATTGATTCCTTATTGCCTGTCTATGTCCAAGTACGCTACTGGAATATCTCCTTTTATTCAAGTAAGCAAAGTAGATAAGGTGTCGTATTTGAACAAAATTCGAAGAAATATATAAACTGCTAGCAGTTCCTTGTTACAAATAAATATGACGACCGAATTATCTTGAAAAAACTTGCGATTTAATACTCTATTAACATGGGCGTTTACGTTAGCCTCGGAGAGCACATTAAGCGGTCGGCCAAAGTTGTTATTTTGGGATTTCTATCGCTAGCTGTTATTAACATACTCTTTGAGGCAGAAGTTTCCTACTAATAATATTGGAAAAAGAAGAATTAGAAAGTTTTTTTAAATAATATTATTTATATTTTAGGGTAGGTAACGTAAAACTGGTTTGAGAAATACGCGTAATTTATGGGTCTCCCAAAAAAGGATACGCCAGAGTACTTCAAATTTCAACATAGTTTTTATGATAAAATTCACGTACTAAGATCTTTAGTAAAAATAAATATAAAGAAATTAAAACCAGCAACAAAATACCTGAAAACCAGAAAAGTTCCAGGATCAGGCGGCATACTTACATTATTATTAAAAAATGGCACAGATGTGAAACTGTATACGCACCTAAGACAAATATTTCAAAACTGTTTTTATGGTAGGCCAATATCAACCGAATGGATTGCGTATTCCTGTATAAAATACAAAAAAGGTTCAAAATACGACTACGATAATCATCATGGAATAACAGTAGCGAGTACATTCAGTAGATTGTATTGTCGAATACTTAAATACGAGCTCAAGCAAGAAGACAAAGATAAAGACACCTAACAGCAAGCTAGTTTTAGAGCAGACTAATCAGTCACCAATAACTTGTATTGATTGACTCAGTCTATAGAAAAAAATCTAGAAGTACACCATATTTTTGTGGACTTCTCGCACTTAAATCCTGAAAGAAGAACTGCAAGAATATGGGGCTGCCTATTAGAGGTCATACCCTATAAGTATATCTTCAGTTTAGGACGCGACCGGGCAGTGTGATTGCACAGATTGAACAAGTTAATAGAAGACTACGAAAGTTGATGTATGGATGTAAACATTAAAAGAGCTGAATGCACATGTACTGAAGGAGTACTACAATTCGAATATTACGTTTCGAAGAATATAAATACCTACCTATTAAAGAGATTAGCAGTATATGGCAGAGTAGATAAAGAGATAAGGGAGCCAAAGCAACAGCTATGTTAAAAACTTAACAGTTTAGTAAAGGTATTGGAAGTAACAGCAATGAATTTTTGCAGTGCTGGAAGAAAGCAAAGAAGAGACAGAATAAACAATAATTCAATAACATAAATTATGGCAATAATACGCACAATTACAGATAACATAATAACAAAACAACTGATTTGGGTATGAACATGTTCAAATTATTGACAACACCAGATCACTAAAAACTCTAGTGGCTTGCAACACACCAGATGTATGAAAAAAGGAGTAAACCAGGAAGAAGCTGACGTATAGGCGTAGCGTAGGTGAAGAAATAAGAGAGAGAAATGTAGATGAAAGACAATGGTTAAACAGAGAAGAATGGATATTGAGTATCGGAAATGTGTTGCCCAGTTGTTTAATTACTGTGAATAAACTTTTGTGGCAAATTTTTTTTGTAGCCCAAGAAGAATCATAAAATAATGAAAATGTTGATGGATAGGCCATACACTGAGTACGCTAAACACGGACATAATAAACGAGGCTCTCGAAGCGAGAAAGACCAGTAATAACATGAAAATGGAGTGCATAGTGAGATATAATAAATAAAAAGTGAACTGAGGTGAAAAAATCTGATGTGATACACGCACACAACTTCCTTTTACAGTGATCTTATAATTAACCAAAAATTTTATTTTGAATTTTTAAGCATTTGTCAAAAATTACAAATTCTGCAAAAACGGTACAAAATAGAGCGTTAGTTGAAGAGACAATTTTTTCTAGAATTTTAAGTTGAATTCAAAAATGTAATAATATACCGGGTGTTCTGTTTAAAATAGGAGTTAATAAAAAAAACAAAAGAAACCCATTTTAGAAGTATTCAACTAGAAAACCACCTATCTCACATCAATACACATTCAAAATGTAATAAAAGTGTAAAGTTTGAAAAACATCGTTGGAGCCGTTTTTGAAAAAAACGAAAAAAACTGAAAAATTACAAGAGTAAACACCTACTTCCGGTTATGCGATTTCTTCAAAAGCTTGCTGTCTCATCTACATAGTAGATAAAACTTATATATAAAGTTTCAACGCCACACCTCTTTTCGTTTTTGAGATATTCTGTTCACAGGCAGACACACACACCAATGAAAAAAATATGTTTTTTGGGTTCAGTGGACTCTAAAACGTGAAGATCCGATGAAACTCAATTTCGAATTTTTGGGGTAAATCCAATACTTCCTTTATTGTAAAAGGAAGTAAAAATGTAATGGAACTGTTATGACATTAGATAATACGAGTAAGTTCTTCAGTATGAATAAGAATAAGTTTTTTATATAAGTAGGTAGTTATTATTACTTCAATTGGCACCAAGAATCCTATAGGATAGTATCATATTAAAACATTTTGTTAAGGGATAATAGATAATTCATTAAATATTGAACAGCATATTAGAGTAGGTTGTAAGTGTAGTAGAAAATTAAATAATTATCTAAAATACATTAAATGGTGGAAATAACAATTTGATCATATATTGTTAGCATGTTTTTCAACAAGAGTAGGGCACCTTAGAAAATTCTGCGTTAAACCATTGAGTACAGCATTATATTATTTTCCTATCTACCAAACTACACGTATTTTTGTACAAACATGTTCAACATCTAAATTAATATATTAGAAGAATATGTGTCTTCCAGTTAGTAGATTTATTAATGCTTCCAAGTTTAAAGCTGACGTCTCCAAACCTAAAGTTGCAAGAGAAAATATCTACTAAAATTTTTGATAATGCTTTGATTTATTTCAAAGTTAACCCCCAGATACGCCTAAAATTTACTGCCCTTGTTATCTCAGATCTCACTGAATTTAGTTCTTGGTAAATTAGTGTTGTTTGACAAAAACTACCTAAATAATGATTACGCTTCTGGGCTGGGGCTCGTCCTGTCCTACGCCTAACCTCAACGAAAGTTCCTGGAAAAGTTTCCAAACTTTGGACTTCGCCGGTGATTCAAACATGACAAATGCCGCTATTTCTCATGCCATGCTGTGTATTTATCCGCAATAACTGAGCCTAACTGTCACTAAAAGTACATAATAACTAGGGGCAAAGCGCAGGCTGATCAGCGGAAGCGACCTTTAATCTTGTAGCGCGCAAATAAATGGCAGTTTAAAAAACACAAAATGTGAAAATTCCGATGAGGTCTTTATTAAGTCCAGGAATTTAATAAATGCTGCAGAATACTGCCTTCCATTTTTCTGGAGCTCCAGTCACAATTAAATGTAATTTTAATAAATGGCAGCTTGTAAAAATTTACCTATCTGAGTGATACACACGATCTTGAGTTTCCTTACGCTTACACTTTAAAAATGAAATATATCAAAAATCAAAAGTATGAACACTGCAATTAATAACTAATTTTGAATTATAGAATGATGAGCACACTGTTGGTTGGACATACTTGCAATAGTATAGTTGATGCATGAATACTAACGAAATATCGAATACTTACCGTCGAACATAACGCATGAAGGAGGAACTTAAAAGCTTCAACATACAACAGGAATAGAAAGAGGAGCATAATACGGCTAAAACACAGTAATATTTGGAAAAAAATGTTAATACGTGTTCGGTACGGGTGTTTAAGTAGAAATTCGAGTATCCAAACTTTACTAAACCTGAATTTCAACTGCCCTTTTTTTATCAAATTTTTATTGAATGAAGAACTTAAAAAAAACGGAACCAGAAATTCAGATGCCAAAAATAAAGAAGCTAGCGGGAAATCAACTTAATTAGCATAATTAGATGGCATTGATGGACTACGAAAACAATCCAGAAGGGAAAGCTGAATGGTGATGAAGGAAAGGAAAGGTAACAAAGTCTTAAAATAAATTAAAGAGTCATTAAACTGTTGAATAACAAATGCTACCAGCAGACTAAACAGTGACTCAGTGCTTATTCTTCATCTTCTGGCAAAACAAAATGTATAAATGTACCTAACAATTTGCCAACCAATCAACACATCGTTGTTGAGTCCACTAGAACCGCATTTAATATAATATGGGGAATTTATGAAACTATTCAATTCGTCGCGTCGTGAAAATACTCAATCGAAAGGAATTTCGAAGATTTAAAAAAAGACGTTGCACAGAAGTTAGGGCCCAGTAATTACTTAAAATTTAAAAATGTGGCAAAGAAAATGACGATAAAAACAATCCCGTTAAAATATAACATAAATGTTCCTTTAATTTCACTAGGGATTGTTGTCGTATATTTGTAAAGGGTGTTCATTAGAATTTGTGGTCTAGTCGGCTTTGGAACTGATGAAGTCATGTCGTGCATTATAAATCATATGGCTGATAACTGACACTGGTGACACTGTAAGTCTATGTCAAATTCGACGTTAGCAGGCTAGGTTTTGAGTCAGTTTTGACACAGACTGACGTAAATCCGCAAAAGCTGACTAGACCACAAATTCTAATAAACACCCGTTATTTAGTAGTATCTTACATGTCTGAAAATGAAAACGAACTCAAGTTGGGCTTAGAAAAAATTAAGTCATGTGCTCTACTACTTCTGACATTTTTAATTTAAATGTTACAGTTATTATAGGAGTAGAAGTATCAAGTTATTTAAATTATAAAATTTTAAATTATACATGTTTAATAAAGAAACAAGTTTTTATCATCCAAATGATTAATGTAGTAGATGTAACGTTGCTTAAGCGTTGGTTTTTATGTTAATTTTCAAAAAAAAATTTGACATGACAGTCAGCGACAAGTTATGTAATGGTTCAGGTTATGTATGTGCATTTAATTCTAGAACATTAACATAATGTGAAATAATAATCCACATATGTTTCAATTTTCAAAGCCAAGCTTGATTTCATTTTCGTTTGCTTACATGTTAGATAGCCCTGAGCTAGTACATCGTTTTAAACAATCAAATTTAAATTAATAAATTATTATTATCAACCAATATCATCTAATGAAGCTAGTTGTTGTCAATCGTTATGAAAACTTTAAATTATATATTTATCTGCTCTCTACTGTCCAAACGTATTTTCCGCTTCTTACACAATAATTATGAACTACCTACAGTTCTACATTCAGCACAGACTTCGCTACACAAGATATAACACATGTACGTTCCATCAAAAATCACACTTATATTACTCCAGGAATGCTTTATTGACATTTGCTTAACATATAACTTAATAAAACCTTATCTTACCTTTTGCGTTTTGGAGATTTAATAACCGATCGTGATCAGCAATTTGGTAATTAAATTACCAGGAAGTAATTCAATTACCACAAGTAATTTTAATTACCACAAGTAATTCGGATATTTGTAAAGTAATGCTTTATAATAATTTAATTATTCAAAATTAATTGAGTAATTAAATGTAGTAATTAACTACTTTCAAAAGTAATTGTCAAGTACGTTTAAACAAAAATGGCAATTACCAATTACAATGACCGTATTTTGAAACATAATTTTATTCCACGACAAATCAACAAGAAGGGATTTAATTAAAAAGTAATTAATTACTGCTCAGCTCTACCCATATGGTGGTTATGTTTTCTACTTAATGGACGCAAATCCGCCATTATTTTTCCAAGTTATTGTTATTTTTAACAATGTACACAATATTTAGTTACAAAAAGTTACAAATGTCAAAATAAAGACATTTTATAACTTCTCAAAAGTACTACTTCACTTCTAGAAGACGACGCAAGTAAAAATTTATATTGTACGGTCATATGGTAGTAATTTTTTCTATTAAATGGACGCCTCTTGTATTCGAGAGATTAGTCATTTTCAATAGCGTTAATTCACTTCTGCTAATAAATTGTCAAATCTTACTTTGAATTTAGTAATTTTTTGTTACCAAATGTCACCTACACCGTTAAAAAATCAGAGATTTACATTTTTTTATCACATACTATGGTTCTCCTACACAAGTTTATTTTGAAGTTGGAGAAAACATGAAGGCCAACAATCGTATCTCCACACTGTAATTATAAAGTCGCTGTACAACAATAAAATGCTCTGTGTGTAACTTAAATGTGGCATTCAAAATGCGTGGGTATACCAGTCGAAGAATAGGGATGAGGATGGGCAGTCTTGGAAATGTGGAAAAGGCATCCAAACGAGAATGCAATGTCACGAAAATTTTTGAACGGGTATATCGTTTAGCAGTTGCCATGTAGAAATTAGAGAACTCCTAAAACTATTTGAAGAGCAAGAGAAACGTGTTGAAAATTGCGAGAAAACCATAAAGTTATTAACTAATGAAATACACCAGTTAAAGAAGGACACTGCTGATTCGAAGGGGAGAATACACGATATGGAACAGTATTGTAGAAGCAATTGTGCCGAAATCTATGGAGTTCCTGAGCCACAAAATGAAAACCCAGTGCACACCGTTCAAGCAGTTGGCAGATCTATTCATTTTAATATTAGCCCAGTTACATTAGACTGAAAAACGCAGCATCTGCCAAAAAAATCCAAGTGAGCTGAAATTTTGCATACACCTTCATTTTGACATTACAAATAATGTCTCAAAAGTCCCCATCGATATCGCGCTTGCGTCTTGAGTTATTCAGGGTCAAAGGTGACAGAAATAAATTTTTCGCAAATATCTCTCTTTCTATGGGTCGTATGACTTTTTTAGTTATTACAAGATATGAAGGCTAGGAAATTCTCTACAAAAAAGATTATACAGGTTTTTTACGTACAACTAACTATTCAGTAAATAATACACTGTTAAATTTTGTAGACGGGCTTTACTTCCTTTTACGATAAAGGAAGTATTGGATTCACCCCAAAAATTCGAAATTGAGTTTTCAACAGATCTTCACGTTCTAGAGTCCCCTGAACCCAAAAAACATGTTTTTGTTCATTGCTCTCTGTCTGTGTGTCTGTCTGTCTGTGAACAGAATATCTCAAAAACGAAAAGAGGTATGGGGTTGAAAATCGCATAACCGGAAGTATGGTGTTTAATCTTGTAATTTTTCAGTTTCTTTCGATTTTTTTCAAAAACGGCTCTAACATTTTTTTTAAACATTACATTTTTATTACATTTTGAATGTGTATTGATGTAATATAGCTAATTTTCCAGTTGGATACCTCTAAAATGGGTTTCTTTTGTGTTTTTCGTGTTTTTTTTATTAACTCCTATCTTTATATATATAATTCTTCTGTACGTGTGTATGTGACTGAACTCCTCCTAAACGGCTAGACCGATTTTGATGAAATTTTTTGTGTGTGTTTGAGTGTGTCCCTGGATGGTTTAGATTCACAATTGGATCCGGTAGGTGGCGCTGCAATCGGGTTCTAGGAAATTTTTAAATTTTTTCTTGACAAATTTCTCTTTTTAAATTTTTTAAAGATTTCTCGCATATCATAACATATAACCCCAAAATTTCACCCCCCACCGCCCTCAATATTTTTTAAAATGAAAAAAAATCGAAAATTAGAAAATCGAAAAAACCTTTGCTGAACCTGCTAATAGCAGGCAAACCAACGTTCGGACAGGACAATGTCTGTCGGGTCCCCCAAAATTTCACCCCCCCCCTCCCCCCCACCAATATTTTGATATAGTAGGGTCTATTAGAGATGACGTAAGGCCCAGGTGGTTGAGCTCCGCAATACACCTGCATATTATACGTATAAAACGTTTGTGAGTCACATATCTTTATATATCGAGAGATCCAAAAAAAACTGTTCCTCAGCGATCTGTGGAAATTCAACGTATGAATAATATGTTGGTGACACTGTACGTCAATGTCAAATTCGAGGTTAGCAGGTTAGGATTTGCGTCATTTTGTGTCAAAACTGACGGAAAACCTAACCCAATCGATATGGGTGTCGTTATTGAGGTTTTTTGGGACGTCGATTGCGAAAATGGCATTTACTCCAAGACGATGGACATGACATAAAATTAAAACTCTATAGTGGTGAAACGGGGTTTCAGAGACAAATTATTTTTGGGCAGAACAACGTTTGCCGGGCCAGCTAGTTTTAAATATATTTTAAAACTGAAAAATCACAAGAGTAAACACCATACTTCCGGTTATGCGATTTTCTTCAAAATTTTGCTGTCGCATTTAGATAACACACAAAACATATATATGAAGTTTCAACGCCATACCTCTTTTCGTTTTTGAGATATTCTGTTCACAGACAGACAGACACACAGACACACAAGCACACAGACCAATGAGCAAAAATATGCTTTTTGGGTTCAGGGGACTCTAGAACGTGAAGATCTGTTGAAAACTCAATTTCGAATTTTTGGGGTAAATCCAATACTTCTTTTATCGTAAAAAGAAATAAAGCCCGTCTACAAAATTTAACACTGTATTATTTACTGAATGGTTAGTTGTACGTAAAAAACCGTATAATATTTTTTGTAGAGAATTTCCTAGCCTTCATTCTAATGTAACTGGACTATAGTGAGAAAAATATGATAGACGCTTGCCATAGGCTAAAACGTTACCGGAAAATTAATCGAAAACGATTAATCGAAACACATTTCATTGAATGCAATTTATAGAAACGCAATTCATCGAAAGGACAATTATTCGAAATGCAATTTATCGAAACACACTTCATCGAATCAACAATTAATCGAAAAAGCGCTTTATAGGAATTTGATCAGGTTTCTTGAGGGTAATATGTTTAGTTCTTTTTTATTTGTTTTCAGCTTAATTATACCGAAAAAATCCACTCGAACTACCCTTTACACTTCAAGCCTCATTATGTTTGTGAAAATAAACACGCAGACCAACGAAATTTCATATAGCCTTGAATATAAAACAAAATTAAGAATACTGTAAAAGTAAACATATAACACGCCTGGTGTAAAATTATTGCTTTAGACTTAAGCACGCCAGCGATATGCTGCAATTCCTAAGACTTGTTCGGATGAATTAAAATCAAAACAAATAAAAAAAGTTGATGAACACTCTACCAGAGTAAAAAAATGACTTCCTCCAACGCCAACGGCCATTTATATAAACGAATCTCTCACGTACGAAAACAGAAAATTGTTTGTGTGTGAATTTAAGAAGTCGCAAAATACTTATAAGATTTTTGTGGGTAAAAGACGGTAAAGTTTTTATGCGAAAATTCTGAAACAGTAACGTGTTTGTTAATAAAACTCTCCTCAATTTGAACGATGTCCATTGTCAATTATTTTACGCGAAACGAATTTAAATACCTTTTACCCAAGTTGTTGGAGTTGAAAACTAAATCTAAGCAATTTAAACTAAATGTGACAGCGAGTACGAACCAATACGACGATAGTGTTGACGGAAACATATGGCTTAACGGCGGAGTGTGGGATGCAAAATTATTCAGTTCGGACTACAAAGTTTTTCGGAGGGACAGAAGTTCAGCTATAGGTAAATCTCAAGGTCGAGATGTTTTAATTGCTGTTAAAAATAAATATACTGCAAGCCTATGATTAAATTGCAAACAAATAGTTGTGAAGACATCTGGATAAACATTATAGTAGATAAATTAAATGTATACATACATATGTGCAGTTTATTTTCCGTGTGGTTTACCTGTCGCTGATTATGAGATATGAGTGGTTTTACACTAATTTAGAAAACAATTTGATATAGTTGGGAAATCAATATTAATTAGTTATAATGGGGTATTTTAATTTCAGTTAGAAGGTGACGCTGTATTTTAATTCTTAATTTTTTTGAGCTTCTTGACCTGCGGTAGTGTAATACAATAGAAAATAATAATAACGCTATTCTTGATATAGTAATTTCAAAATTAAATATCAGTGTAAGTGAAGCTGGCGTTGACATGTCACTGGTACGAGCAGATTTACACCATCCACCACTCTTATGTAATTTAAAAATGTCTGATTATGCGATTGTACAGAAGGATGCTTGTAATGGCGGTAGTTCTAATTTACAAAAAGCTGATTTTTTGAATTTATACTTTGCCATACGAGACATAATCTGGAATTTGGGTGTGGTGGATGATGTGGATCAGACGGTAAATACGTTGAATATAGAGTTTTTTTTTCTATTTTTGATGCATATCTTCCAAAAACTTATTTAGAAAGAGAATATATTCGCAGTGGATTACGTGGGAAATTATAAAAGACTAGTGATTTACCCGAGCTACGCTTCGCTTCGCTAAGATCACGATTTAATTAAATTAAATATAATTTAATTTTATTTTACTTTTTCGTACTGTTTTGAAAATAAAAACCGGCCTTCGATCTAAGTCTAATTTACAAAATTTTAAGCTATCATACAATTTAATCGGTCCAGTACCTTCGGAGGAGGTAGCGAACAAAAATACATACATACAAAGAAAGAGACAAACGATTTTATGGTATAGACTAGATTACAAAAGATAAGATCGCGTCAGAAAGCAATTAAAGAAAAATCATAACCCTTACATTAAACAAAATTTTATTCTACGAAATAGTTTGAAAAGTAACAGACTTCTTTTCGCAATTTTTATAGTACATTTGCACCAAAACAAACACTACTGAAAGCTACAAGCATATAAAACGTACGCGCATCAAGTAGTTACTGTAACAATTTGGTATTATTTATGTTTAATAAAGCCTCACTTTCAGTAGTGTTGGTTTTGAAGCATACCGTATTTAAATAGATTGCACTCACCTTCTCTAACGTTTTGAGTAAACACAGTCTTTGGGAATTCAACACCAAACATGCAACTTGAGAAAACATTGTTTCTCTGTTACTGGCTAAGATTATTTCCCAAACTGGTACTATTAGGTAGCATTCAAAGTTGTGTAAAGAACTAGATCTAGTGCTAAAATTAATTGCATGTCATGATATACAAGGATGGTGAATAATTGCATAATACCGTGTATAATATAGTATCAAGTAGCATAACAAGGGCTAAATACAAGAATATATTAGTAAATACGCCCACGGAAATAATGTTTTATAGTTAATATTAAGCTGATACACAAATGACAGAAATACATATATGAATTACTAAAAGAATGATTAATTTCTGGTAATATTATAATATTTATTCAGTTTTATTTATTACTTATCGTGCATGAGCAAGGTATGAGTCTAACTATAACCATGTTCAAATAGCGGTTATAAAATTAAAAGGTAAACAATTTTTAAAGATGCTTATAATTAAATGAATTTCACTATGCAAACTATTTCTGATCACTGTGCGTTACAACTATATTTAGAAAACTGTATAGCTTCGCTGATATAAGTAACGCAGTGAAATATAAATATTTGATGAACCAAAACCTACCTAAATAAACTCCTTACTTAAAAAGTTTAATTTTAACTGAAAATGTTTGCGAAAAGGTTATTACCAAATATTGCCCCGACCTGTCTGTCATTAACCTTAACCGATATATGGCTTTCACTGATAGCATTTGCAAACACTTATTTTAAGTAATTATGACCTTAAATACCTACTATAAAAACCCAACCAGTTTCAGTTCTGCAATAACAAAGTGCTAATTGGCAAATAAACAGCAGGCGATAATCTGCTGTGATTACATGGAAGTCATTTTTGTGCCAGGACATAAAAACGGGTAAACAGGACTGTTTTTAAGCGGGTGCTTAAACGAAATTAAACCTAGGCGGAATCTATCGTTTCAGAAGCATTGTTGACATTCATTAAAAATAATCGACTGCAGATTCGAAGCCCCTAATTGATCCTATTTTTTATAGGTCGGTTTGTGTATGGCTACATCCTTAATTCAGTTGCAATATATCATCCAATGAGAACCATGAATTTTTTGAAAATCGACCAATCCCCCAAACTGATTATCTGTGATCTACAAGTGATAAGCGCTCTAGGGATGATTAGCGACCCGGTGGATAGTGTCATAATTAGAAATAGAAATGCAAGAAACAAGCAATTTGAGTGTTTTGGCGTTATTAGATCAATTTTAAATCATAATTCGTATACGGGTTTTGTGTAATAATCTTCGACATATAAACGCGGGCAACACACTTACATATAATTTTGGCCGTGTCAAGAGTCATGGTACTGGTTGCCCTTAGAAAAGGCAGAACTGCCCTTGCGCAAGCCTTCGGGACAGTTTTCATTGCAACCAGCACTCGACCCTTGACGTGTGAAAAATTAGCGGTAAGTAAATATGTTTCGCCCTTGTTATATTAGATATTACTACTGAAAATTGCATGTTGGAAAAATCAAAAATAAAAACTCACGTAGCTTGGCGCCCTCTAGGCAAGCGAAGGACGCAACGAGAAAAACGACGCACTCCATCACTGCCATTTTGTCTTGCAAGTGTAGAACTAAAAGTGTTAACAGGCACTGCCCCGGCGATTTCCATTGTTACCTTTTATAGCTCCTGGTGCAACCTTGTCCAGCTGATTATTATCGTTCGGACGCTTCTGGATCTTTTACGTGAAATAAAGTGTCACTGTCGGCTGGCATTTGCCGTTGTAAAAAATACAGTAGATGCCTAGGTACTTTTGTGAATTTGTTAGAACGTTTGTTTTATAAAGTGAACTGTTTATGGACAAGAAGTCCAAAAATCTAATTGGTGTTACTTGTCTATATAAACACTGATTTCTTTGTTCTCTATTGTTGGTTTCTTATAAAGCAGAGTTGTAATAAATTGATTTTGTGTTAATATTACCTGTTTCTGTACGATATAAAATATTACATTAAAATACACATTTTAAGGGCAAACCTTTTAGATAAAAACCTTTATACAACATCGACGTAGCAAAGTATTTAAAATTCTGTAATTTCCTACAATGTGTCCACACTAATTTTTTAAAAGATATAATTAATTATATTTTTGCAACTTTTTCACAACGTTTGACTTTAATCATAAATAGTAGTAATATGTGTACTAATTTCATACCGTATGTTAGATATGTGATAATTCAGGGCTGATAGAAAAATTAAGCTAGTAGGCCTACGCGGATACTATTTTGTCCTATAGCGTATTTTCTTTTTCCTACGACTGCTTCTAAAATCAAGCTTTCCGCCTTGTTGACGTACGTCAAAAATTGATTGTTTTGAATCAGTTCATCGCGGCAGCCGTCATACGTAAGTATATAATCGTGAATCGTAATACATAGCAACATACATAAATTTTATATAAGCTTTCATGATTATATACCTAAGTCGGCTAGTGGTCAGCTATTTGAAAACGTCAAAGTTGACAGCTGTCACTGTGAATTTGATTTAAACCTTTTTTCGCGATTTAAAGGTACTTGTGCTTTATTTTGTGTATTGTCGGTGTTTAAGTGTCAAGAAAAATAAAAAATGGGCGATAAAATATCCAATTCTGATGTAAAAATTTGCACGTCGCTGGAAATTTTAGAAATGGCAAAAAACACCAGTTTAAACCTATTTTCGAAAATTTTACAGTCGTAGGAAAAATTTTGTATGCAACACGAGCGAAAAATGCATTAGGCGTTCGTTCGAGTTTTTTCGGACCTCGCTTCGCTCGGCCCGAAACTTTCGAACTCACGCCTAATGCATCATTTTTCGCTCTAGGTACATAAATAACTATTTGCTACGACTGCCTCTAAAATCAAGCTTTCCGCCTTGTTGACGTACGTCAAAAATTGAATGTTTTGAATCAGTTCATCGCGGCAACCGTCATAAGTAAGTATATAATCGTGAATCGTAATACATAGCAACATACATAAATTTTATATAAGCATTCATGATTATATACCTAAGTCGGCTAGTGGTCAGCTATTTGAAAATGTCAAAGTTGACAACTGTCACTGTGAATTCGATTTAAACCTTTTTTCGCGATTTAAAGTTACTTGTGCTTTATTTTGTGTATTGTCGGTGTTTAAGTGTCAAGGAAAATAAGAAATGCGCGATAAAATATAAAATTCTGATGTAAAAATTTGCACGTCGCTGGAAATTTTAGAAATGGCAAAAAACACCAGTTTATACCTATTTTCGAAAATTTTACAGTCGTAGGAAAAATTTTGTATGCAACACGAGCGAAAAATGCATTAGGCGTTCGTTCGAGTTTTTTCGGACCTCGCTTCGCTCGGCCCGAAACTTTCGAACTCACGCCTAATGCATCATTTTTCGCTCTAGGTACATAAATAACTATTTTGGACTAAGTACCACATATGAAAGTAACATTATCGCGGCAACAGCCTACTACAGAAAGTTGACAATTTCATACACTAGCACGATATTATATCGTACTAGCCATATCGTAATGGCACAAAGTTATTCAATTAATCCAGACGCTTTTGCTTTATTCGTTGTTATGGTTTGTGTGGTCGTCTAAAAAATAGTATTCATAACTCACTCGAAAGTGCAAATATCTGTGCTCGTGATTTAAATCCAATCGGACTACGCTACGCTACGCCCTCATTTTGTCTAATCAACACTCGCACGATATTTGCTGCTTTCGACGTTTTTTATGAAAATAACTATTTCGCCACGTCTTGTATATTCTGTTCACGACCTTTCTGGGAGAAGGTTCGCCATGATTTGGTTTTAGTAAGTTACACATTAAATTCATTTATTTTAATAATATTTCCAAACCTGATACTGAGACAAGATATGTCAGTCATAAGAAGCAGTATTGCTAGTACCTATCAACTTACCTATAGAGTGCCTGTATACATATAAGCTAAGAGTAGAGCAAACGATGACATTTAGGGATCCGTCATGCGAAGTTAGTCACAATTTCACAGTCGACTACATTAACAGTGTAGTTAGTTACAACTGTTATAAGATACAGTTGACTATAAAGTTAGTATTCATCCGTGGTAAGTAGTTGAAATTATATGTCTTTTTATGTCAAAGTATATCTAGTGTTTCACTTAAGGTGTAAACATAGGGAAATAGCATGGGAAATTTATAGGCTTGATAGTGGTAACAATAGAAAGAGAAAAAATTGGCTTAATTTGATACTACATACTTTACTTGCATTTGCTGCTTGTTTAAGATTGAAATAGCTTAAAAACTGTAATAAATATGTTACAGTTTTTTCATAAAAAACAGACCAGCATGATCAAATTTGTTTATACCAAAATAAATGTTATTTTCTATCAGTTATCAATTTACGTACTTGACTAATTACTATGAATAATAATATTGAATATTCTAATGAAGAGACGGTAGTCATTATCAACACATTTTTCAGTAGCGTCAGTTTACGTACAGTTCGTGATTTATTCTCGGTTAAATTTAATAATCGACCTATTCAATCTGTATCAACAATTCACAAGTTTGTGAAAAAATTTGAAACTGCAACAAGTGTAGCAGCAGGTGATTCAAAAGATAGTTTTAATATTGCAGTTTAAACAAATATTCAATCGAGACATTAACATTACAGGAAAACGGAATAGAAGACTCAACGATGAGCTGTAAGAAATAGCTTTGGGGTTGATAAATGTTGATCAAACAACCACCTTTAAGATGTATTGCTCGAGACTTCAACGTATCGACACGGCACCAATCCTGTAAGAGAACGAATTATAGCCATACCCCACCGTATTCTTGCAATATTTTACGATTTTTGATTACTTTGTTAGTCTTTAGGCTTTCTTGCTTTCTTGCCTCAAAACAAAAAAAATACGACGCCGGCACCCTAAATGCGGGAACTTTTAAAGAGTTGCTGCTAGGGTACTAGGAAACATTTTACCAAATAGCCGTACTATATTATTTGTTTCCGGTTTCTTTCATATTTTTTTATATTATTTGGCTATCAGCCTTTTCTTGCCCCAGAAAACTACGGCGCCGGCACCCCAAAGGCGTTGACTTTTGGAGGGTTACTTCTAGGGTACTAAGGAATATTTACCTAAAAATTAATACTAGATTATTTGTCTCAGATTTCTTTTAATATTTATATATATATATATATACTACAACGCCGGCAACCCAGAGGCGGTGACTTTTAAAGGGTTACTTCAATGGTATTGAGGAACATTTGTGCCAAAACTCAGTACTATATTATTTGATTTAGGTTTCCTTTAAAGTTTTCTTAGTAGTACTGGGCTTTAGACCTTTCTTGCTCCAAAAAACTATGACGCCGACACTCCAGAGGCGGTGACTTTTGAGGGGTTACTTCTAGGGTACTAAGGAACATTTGTGCCAGGAATGAGGACTACATTTTTGTAGATTTGCCTTAATATTTGCTTAATATGAGAATGAGATAAGATGATGACGGACGCCATTAAATATCTAAACAGTAAAGGCATGTACGGAACTGCAACAAAAAGGGAACAGCCAGCCATGTTTAAAGTAAACATCAATCCATTTAAACCTGATCAAGCCACATTACAAAAAAGAAATATATAAAATCAAAAGGAACTAGAATATACCGGGTACTGACTTGCGCGACGCACCATAGGAATTTGCATAGTAAATTTTTTATGTTCAATTATTTGCTCCCCTAATTATTTTAGAGCTAAAGTGTAAAGACATTTTTTGTAGAGAAAAAAATACTGCATCCATTCATACTGTTGCTAACAATTTTTCACTTTCCAGAACCGAAGGAATGAAAAAAATCAAACTAGCATTTTTACAAAAATCAGTGATGCCATGGAATTATTGAAACAAGCCAATGCCAACACAAGTGCGTGCGGGGCGATCATCCAGTCACTGCCGTCAAACGATTGAACGTATTGTCGTTTTTCTCGTTTTGGTATAAGTTCTGAACCTCATTATTGCACCTACAATTATTTAATAACCCGCATGTAGTCTTAAACTTAAAATGAATCAGTCTATTAATGGTTGTACTTTTTGGAATTTGCCGATACGGATATTTTACAATAAACAAGGAGTTTACTTAACGAACCTCCACCATACTCGTAAAACCATTTTTGTTATGGACAAGGTCTAGGCACCTTAGAGACATTAAGCAGAACATAATTAATAATGAATTATTATAAACGTCAAACATCAATGACAAACAAACAAACAGCACATGTCGCTCCGCACGCATTTGCGTTGGCATTGGCTTGTTTCAATAATTCAATGGCATCACTGATTTTTGTCAAAATGCTAGTTTGTTTTTTGCATTCCTTCGGTTCCGGAAAATGAAAAATTGTTAGCAACAGTATGAATGGCTGCAGTATTTTTTTCTCTACAAAAATGTATTTACACTTTAACTCTAAAAATAATTAGGGGAGCAAATAATTGAACATAAAGAATTTACTATGCAAATTCCTATGGTGCGTCGCGCAAGTCAGCACCCGGTATATAAATTGAATTTACTTAATTTAATTATGGAAAAGTAAGTTATAATAGCATTCTCTTACTATGTCAGAAACTTTAGCTCTTTTAAAGTATTTTAGATATTGGATTGTTGTGATAATTATTAATTTACACAGGAAACTTGATTTAATAGTTGTTTGGTTGTGGACTGAACTATTTTTTTATTTCGTAAATGAGTACTGAAACGGGGCAATTCGTGCCACCTGTATTCATATATTTTATATCTTTTTCTTACATACATTGCCAGCAATAAGCCTAACCGTATCCTTTATGTCCTAACATGTTAAGCTAGCACGCCGTATAAGTAGTTGAGCTGTGTTAAGCGCCCACGCGCTATAAGTGCCTCAACGCGAGTGCAAACGTGAGTAAATGTGCAACAATAGCTCCTGTACTTCATAGTTTCAAACACAATACTGTCTACGGAATATGCTATGCGTTTGATGTCTTTTTTTCGAAAAATTACTTAAAACGTTATAAACATAAGCTTCTTAGGCTGTTCAGTAAACGATTATTACTACTGAGACTGAGGAAATCCATAGAATTTCCTAAAGAATATGAAGACATTTTGTAAGTAATGAACCGAATAACTGCTTGGATTGCTCACTTTTATAGGGGGTTTCATCAGGGGTAAGAAGTTATAGAGCAATAATTGTAAACCACGCCAGAGGCAAACCTTCTTTGCGAGGGAAGGGATAGAAGAGCACGGTAACTCAACTGCCAATAACATTAGAGGCAAAGCTTTACTACCTATTAGAAAGAAAAAGGCGACATGTATATAAGAGTACAATAGTATTCGTAGTTAAATAAATCATATTCGGACAGCCATCGCATAGAAAAGCTTCTTTGAAATCAAAACATCAAAATGGTGTTCAAACCTTCTACTAACATCTCACAGATTCTTTCTTCAACCAGGGTAAATTGAACACTATGCCAAGAGAGAGAGTTTACAGAGACTCTTGCTCTTTTAACGCTGAGTACATTGTTGAAACACGACGTTCAATAAAAACCGCATCTCTGAACACCGACATTATTTTAGGGCAAATGTCGGAAAATTATCAGCTGAACGCCAACCCTATCTTCTTCTTCTTCTTAGCCGCTCTCCATCCACTCCTGGATGTAGGTCTTTCCTAGGTTACTCCAATTGTTTCTATCCTGAGCTTGCTGGTAGCACTTCTTTCCAGCCACCTTCCTTATGTCATCGTCCCATCTTATGGGTGGTCTTCCTCTTCCTCTTTTTGTTTCTCTAGGTCTCCAATGGATAATGCTTGATGTCCATTTGTTGTTACTCTCTCTTGCAATGTGGCCCGCCCAGCTCCATTTCAGTTTTGCAATACGCTCTATGATGTCCGTCGTTCCTGTTCTTCATCTTAACGTATGGGACATAAGTTTTGAGAAAAATTTTGGCTTGAAATTTCTACTCGATTTTGATGTCTGATCTAGTTACCATGAAACTGGTAAACGAATCATGTTCTGTTTTTATTGATAAACGTCAAATTTATTCAATAACTTAGTTCAAAATGTCGTACAAACTTGAAGTTCGCAAAAGTATCTATCGCTGTGTTGGACGGTTGCCCAAACATGAAATTGTTAACTTGTTCACAGATCAAAATGTTAGCCAGGCAACGATTTATAGTACAATAAGAGAATGCAAAGAGGGTATACCTTGCACTAATTTGCCGAAAACTGGAAAACCTCATGTTTTGGCACAAAACAGGATTAATAGACAGGTACAATCCGCTCAAGACAGAATTGGAATCTCTAGTCGAAAGCTGGGTCGTCGTTTTGGGGTCTCATACAAGACCGTCCAGAGAATTTTTTTTCCTTCTTTTTCTATAATGTACACCATTTCTGGACAAAATTCTCTGGATGGTCTTGTATGAGACCCCAAAACGGCGACCCAGTTTTGACTAGAGATTCCAATTCTGTCTTGAGCGGATTGTACCTGTCTATTATTCCTGTTTTGTGCCAAATCATGAGGTCTTCCAGTTTTCGGCAAATTAGTGCAAGGTATACCCTCTTCGCATTCTCTTATTGTCCTATAAATCGTTGCCTGGCTAACATTTTGATCTGTGAACAAGTTAACAATTTCATGTTTGATCAACCGTCCAACACAGCGATAGATACTTTTGCGAACATCAAGTTTGTACGACATTTTGAACTAAGTTATTGAATAAATTTGACGTTTATCAATAAAAACAAAACATGATTCGTTTACCAGTTTCATGGTAACTAGATCAGACATCAAAATCGAGTAGAAATTTCAAGGCAAACTTTTTCTCAAAACTTATGTCCCATACGTTATTTCTTTATTTGTGATTCTGTCTCTTATAGAGATCCCCAGCATCCTTCTTACCATAGCTCTTTGCATTATTCGTATCCGGTTTGTATTCTTTTTTGTCAGGGCCATGGTTACTAGACCATATATTGTGGTAACTGGTTTAATAGATGTTCCATATACCTTTCGCTTTAGATTTATATTTATGTTTTTATTTTGCAGTATATGTCTCAGATTTCCAAATGAAGCCTATGATAAACTTATTCTTCGGGATATTTCCAGAGCTTGGTTTTCTTTTCCAATGGTTATCTTGTGTCCCAGGTATATGTATTCCTCTACGTTTTCTATGTTTGTTCCTTCTATAATAATCTGGGCATTGTCTTTACTTATTATTTTTGTTTTTCTGAGGTTCATCTTGAGCCCTATTCTCTTGGATGTTTGGTATAGTTTCTCCATCATCTGTCGTAATTCGATGGGGTCAGAGGATATTAGCACTATATCGTCCGCGTATCTTAGATGGTTCAGATATACTCCGTCTATTTTTATGCCTTTTTGCTCCCATGTGAGGTTCTTGATTGCATCTTCTAGAGCGAGAGTGAAGAGTTTTGTCTAATTTCTATTTCGATTTAAATTTCTTCGGTTTTCACTTCGTCGTTGATTCTTACTTGCATTGTGGCATTTCTGTATATATATTCAATGATTTTGGTATATCTGTAATCTATTCTTGCGTTATCTAGTGAGTTCAATATTGCCCATGTCTCTATGCTATCAAAAGCCTTTTGAAAATCTATAAAAGCCAAATGTATGGGGATGTTATACTCATTAGCTTTTTCTATTAAGGTTCTTAAGGTGTGGAGGTGGTCTATGGTGCTGAAGCTCTTACGAAACCCCGGTTGCTCTACTGGTTGACATCGGTCGAATTTCATTGTTAGTCGGTTCGTTAGTACGTATTTTCGTAAAGAGTTTATAAAGGTGTGTTAATAGACTAATGGGTCAATAATTTTCTATTTTAGATGTATCCCCTTTTTTAAAATATTAGCACTACTTCCGCGTTGTTCCATATCTCTGGTATTCTACCCTCCTCTAGGCATTTATCTAGGAGTAGTTTGATTGCATTTATAATAGTTTCTCCCTTTGCCTGTAGCATCTCTTTTGTTATTTGGTTTTCTCCCGAGCATTTTGAGTTTTTCATTTGTTGTAAGGCTTGTTTTACTTTATAAGGTGTTATTTCAGGTATCTCCTCTGACCCCATATTCATAATATTTCTCTGTTGCTGTTTTCTTTGATCTATTGTATTTGTTGAGCATACATTTTTATAAAACATTTCAATTTACTGGGCAATTCCATTTATTTCTGTGGCTAGCATCTCTTGCGCTGTTTTAATTTTTATGATTTGTGTTCTTCCTTTGGATAGTTTTGACCTCAGAACCCTCATGTTTGCATTCTTTTCTATGGTTTCTGTTACTAATCTGGTATTATATGTTCTTAGATACTTGCTCATCTCCTTCTTTACGGTTTTGTTGATTTGTTTGTATTCTTCTGTTGATTTATGTAGTTTTCTTCTTTGTTTCATCAACTCTATTGTGTCGGGGCTCAATTTAGATTCTTTTACTTTTGCAGTTTTTGAACATATTTTCTTAGTCGCGATTCGTATGCTATTGTTTATTTTATCTACCAATTGGTCAATATTTAAAGCTTGAAGGGGTTCTGTTGGTGTTAATCTTTTCTTGATATCTTTTTGGTACTCGTCTCTTTTCTCTTATAATTTCTCCTTTGTAGGAAATCTGGGATTTTTAAACATTTTAGCTCGTTCTGTCTTTACATTAATTAAGAAGCGTCCTCTAACTATACGGTGGTAACTTCCTGTTTGGAGCCTGTTTAATACTGATATATTCTTACATATCGGTTTGTTGTTACAGATTACATAGTCTATTTCATTTTTTGTTCGACAGTCCGGGCTTATCCATGTCCATTTGCGTTGCTCCGGTTTCTTGTAGGAAGTATTTAGACAGAAGAGATTCTCACTTTGTAGAAAGTTTAACAGCATTTCTCCTATTATTCTCCTTAGCATAGAATTTCGGCTTAGACCGCGTAGTATTTGTATATGAACACCCAGCATTTTCTGGCTTAATGTGCCATGCACCTTGTGAAGTCGAGCAAAACCCCGCGCGATGGCCATGCTCTTTGGTGGCTCGTGTTGTTTGAGTATCTTGAGAATGAAGATACTTAGGCAGATTTGGCCGTTTTGCTGTTTGTGCATCCATATTCACTAACGTTTCGCAAGACCTTGCAGCTTGCATCATCAGAGTGAAAGTCGCACTAAGAACCGAAGGTCGGTGTGGACCTATTTATAGTCCTCTGTGCCAGGAGCGCGGAGTGGCGTAACGCTGGTTGGTCATCCGAGTGCAACGTAATCCGTGGGGCGTGGCCGTATTATGCACAGTGGTTGTAATGCTTTAGATCGTGTATCACAGGGGTCCACGTTTTACTAAGTTTAAAGCCATCTTCCCTGTTGATATTATTTGGATGTTTTTCTATTTCTATGGCTTCACGTATCACTCGCGGGAAGTAATGAGGTATTCTGGCAAGTACTCTGGCATGCTCAAATTCTAAAGTGTGCCCATTTGTAAAAGTATGCTCAGCTACGGCTGATTTTGTGATGCGTTTGTGTTTGCAATCGCCTTTATGTTCTTGGAGTCTTAGATCAACGGAACGACCAGTCTGTCCAATGTAAATTCTATGCAAAGGAGAATAATTCGAGTAACCGCGAAAGCCTCAAACAGTACATAGCATTTCTCCTCTAGGGTTTCTATTGCCCAGTCCGAATTCTTAAAATTCATCATTGTTTTGTATTGTAGGAGGCTTTGGAATTTTCGCCGTGCTTGGCCTGCGTGTTGTAAAATGGTTTTAGGAATGTGTCCAACACTATACTGACGATAAAATCCGTTTTGATGAAACTTCTATATTTATTCATAAATTTTTTTAGTGCGAACATTTCATCGGCATTTTTATTACCTTAAAACTCCCTTGCTGTTCGCCTATTTCATCTCTTTTATACTGTCCTCATTTTTTTATTGCTATTCCCAGTACTTGCTATTTTCTATAATGACTTATGTTAGATGATTTTTGAGGCTATCACGGCCATTGTCATTAGTCAGTCGAGTTTCGCATCTGACGTGATTCACACGTTGAGTTACCGTGCTCTTCTGTCCCTTCCCTTTGCAAAGAGTTTCGCCTCTGGCGTGGTTAACACGTTGAGTTACCGTGCTCTTTTGCCTTTTTCCTCCTGATGAAGCCCCTTACGAAAGTGGGCGAAACGTTGAGTTCTTCGATCTCAATCATGAAACGGTCTAATCCCGGAAGTCGTTTGTTACTTAATGACTTATGTTAGTTTATACACAGGCTGCAATTTGACTAGCCTTTTCATAATAGTAACTTTTTCTGTAGCGTTAAAGGTTAAATCTTTTAGTTCACTTATTCCTTACATAACCGAGAAGACATTGAATTTATCACAAAAATAAGTACTACACCTATATCTGTTAAACAGGCATTGAATATCAGCTCGTCTTAGAGCAGCAGGTTGTGTTCATAACTTCTTTGCAAGGACCTCACATAATATCCTTGATGACTTAAATATAGAGTTTTTTTTTACAGCTACATAACTATTTACAATCTGCAAATATATGGTGGAAATGGAAGTGGACGTTCATTAACGTCACTTCTGCTGTAACTTATATGTAATAAAGTATAAACATTAATTAATAATAATAGATTATATAACTAAAGTAACAACTCTAAAACTAAAACCGGAAGGATAAATCAAGGGTGTATTGTCTTTTTAGTCTGCGGTTGTGTTCACTGATACCTAGTAAACTTAATAAATATTGTGATGGTTCACTGCCCATAAAAATTCTGATTGCCTAATTAACTAAACGAAGAAGGTCAACATGAGCGCAGAATTAAATATTTTATCTATTGCAAAATAATCAATACTTCACATTAATAAGTGCAGATGATGTGAGCAGCAGTAACAAATCATTTGTTAGCATGAAACAAAACAGGTTATAGAAGGGTTACATTCAGGTTTCGGATATGATAAATGTTCGAAAGGGCTAATGCAATTTAATTTCTAACTGACGGAATTGAGCTTATTAATGTCAGACATAACATTGAATAGAATAATACAAATAATCTGTTAAATACAGAAAGAATATGAGCGTTATGTAGTAAAGCTATATAAGCCAGCAAAAGGCAGATTAGCTGAAGGGTAAACGAAACCGTGCTAGCAAAATAATTATTGCAAAAAGCAATGAAAATGGAACGCAACCGATCGAAAGACAATTAGTTGGACGTTAAATGAACACAGTGTGTATCAGTGCATTATACACAAAAGCGATTTAAAAGAAGACCATGTGTTGTAACAATTATTTCAGGAAAAAGACAATATTAGTGGTTAGGTAAAGACATGACATCAAAACTGTAGTCCATAAGATTAAAAATGTTATCAATCTTAATTTCATTTATAAACGTTTGAATATCTAGTCGCTAGGTGACCAGACTGTCATTTATTTATAATAACTAAACAAGCTTGAGAATTTTGTGTTGGGGGCGACATTGAGCTCCCCAATTATTATGTAAGATAATACATAAAAAAGTTACTTCATATGTATCCATAGTTATTCACAAGTTTCCTGTGCATCTGTGGGTGTAACTTTCCAGGAGTCAAGAGGTCCCGGTGAAGCAGATAAGCCAGCAGAGAAATTCGTCTCAGTGAGAGTGACTTCGAGGGACCAATTCCTTATTTGAGCAGCTTCACCCAGCGAGAATAGCGCCTATTACGAGTAGGGAAGACATTCAGGATCCAATTTAAGCAAAAATCCCAACCAGCAAGCAATTCCCAAGTCCAGAATTCCCGTGGCGTCACTTGGGGAGCGTATCAGCGCCCAAGAGGTCTCCGATAAAGGTAGATTTTCACAGGAAAAGCGTTGACGTAGCTCCATAATTTTTGGACTTCTGCAAGAGAAGACTATCTACGAGGTGGAGAGCCATATCCCAGTGGTCAAAAGCCTTCCAGTTTCCAGAAAAATAGGGAGCGTCCTTTGAAAATGCTAAATAACGCCGCGTTTTGCAGTTTTGTGAATGATATGAAACAATAACCTGTCGCGCGTCTCTTGTTACGTCACAGCTAGAAACAAAACGGACTTAGCAGTTGCTACGTCACAGAATTAATGCTTGCCTGACGCATTTTTGCCATTTTGGTAGTTTTAAGATTCAATTTACGCTGTTTTGTGCACCATAGATCATTTTGTTGTTGAGTCAAATGTCATTATTGAGGTCGAAGAACTCGACGTTTCGCCCACTTTCGAAATCGATTGTTACTTAATGACAATGCCTCCGAAATCAACAATTATATAATCAATATTTAAAGAGCTTGTCAACATAGTGTATTCTGCCATATCACACATTCTGTATCGTATAGCTTGGTGTAGAAAGTTTGGTGTCAGCGTTTTCAGGATGCCCGACATCTTTGATGTAACCTAACGACTGTTACTGAAATGGCAACCGGTACCGACGGCTTAACGTGTTCTCCGAGGTAACATAAATTACAGAACGAGAAAAAAAAATGAAAGAAATAAAACCAAAATATTTAAAGTTGATCCAGTTTCTTCAATATTTTAAGATGTTAAGATTTCTTAAAGATTATATATTCCGTTGTCATAGAATATAGTACCTATCCAGTGTACATGTTTCTAACTTGAAAATTGTTTCTGAAAAGATACACACTTGGATTTCCATGTAATTTCTTAAATAAAATTGCTATACAATTTGAATGCTTTTCAATATTATTCAAGTAACTTTGGTCAAAAGTTGCGACAAATCTGTAATAAAAAAATATTCAATTAAATCACTAAATATAATTATACAAATTAAAATTAGTTTTTTCAGATATTCGTAAATTGAATCTGCTGTACCTAATACTTACTTTTCTACTGATATTGTTGATTACTTTTCTACAGTAATTTTTTTAGCATTAGGAAATAGCGTTGCCGTCACATGGTGTTCCCGATTTCTTGAAGCTGAATTGAGTTCATTCGTTTTATCACGTTTCATTTTAAGAATAACCCTTTGGACTTTGGCGGCAAATTCCTTACATCTAATAAGTTTCTAATTTCTACTGCAGTAGATGCAGTATTAGAAAACATTAAATGTTTTTACAATCTTCGAATGTGAATTTCGCATTTCCACTAATATAGTTTAAAATTTTGGTTTTGTTTTTCTTTCGTAACTTCGTAAGGTTTGCAATGCGTGATTGATCAAAAGAATCCTCTTCAATGTAGAGAGTTTAAATCCCAAATTCATATACCAGTTAGCAACTGACATATTGCGAAGCAAGACAAGAAGCTGACACCAAGAAAATAATATTTTTAAGACGCAGCACAAGTGTGACCAGCAGCATCACGCTAGTAACATGTAGACTCACTACAGCAATGTTCCGTTAATCCGAAATTCAGTGATTTGAATTTCACCGATCGTCAAACCTTCAAATGCTTTCTTATAAAAATACCGTAATCCGAATTCAGATGGTATGAGTAATCCGAATCGGGCTTACTTGGTACAAACATTGCAGATTTCAGGAAATTTCTGTTCAGGGATTCCGCATGTAAACTGTTTAGTAGTTTGTGAATGCCAATGCGAGTTTTGTTTAACCATTGCGCCCCTAAAAGAAGCTCAAAAAATGTGGTCATTATGCAGAAAGTAGTTATGTTAAGCGAACTTAAACGCAGAATTTCTGAAAAACAGTGAGGTTAAAGTAAGTCGTCAGAACGTTAATTTTCACTAACATAAAACAAACAAAAAATTAAAACGATAAGGTTCAGGGTTCAGGGAATATGAAAACTTTTAAAAAGTCGAAGACCAGCAATTTTGTATTCGTTAATTTTTTATTACTATAAGTCATACTCTCATATATTCCGTTTTGGTTCCTTATAAAAAACGTTTTATTTCACTCGTACTTTATTATAAAACTCAATCACATTTACAAAAAACCAATATCAGACAGAGTAATATAATCTACATTCAACATAAATAAAATAACTCTAAAATACATCCAAATGTATGCTCCAACCTCCTCACTTGAAGGTAACGAAGTGGATCTGGTATACGCAGATATAACACAAGCTCTCAACGACAATAGAACGACATCTACAATTATAGGAGGCGAGTTGAACTCAAAAATTGGAAATAACTCAAATCGGAAGGAAACATACATAGGGCAATTTGGACTCGGAACTAGAAACTAAAGCTAGCTAACTTTTTTGAAACAGAAAAACTATACTTAATGAATACTTTCTTCAAAATGATCGAAAAACGAAAATGCACGTAGAGTAGTCCGAACGGGCAAACAAAGAATGAGATATATTCTATCATCTCAAAACAAAAGCACATGATCCAAGACGTAGACGTGATTAATCCATTCACAACTGGTAGTGACCATAGGATTGTAAGATGCAAGATGATCATAAGCACCAGATTAGAAAGAGCTAGGAAGACAACTAAAATAAACGTAGAAAAACTGAAAGAAGAAAATGAAAAATATAGAGATATTTCTCCAAGAATCTAGGACAACCAAATGAAGACACAAATAAAGCCAACAGTAGAATAACGCAAGCAGTAAGAGAAAGAGTGGAGAATATAGCTAAACCCTTGAAAAAACCGAGAATAAACTGTCAAATGAAACAAAACCACTATTAGAGCAAAGGAGACAATTAATAAAATATGGAAAAAGAGACACAATAGTATTTGCGGAAATCAATAAGACAGCAAGAAAAATGTCGAAGCAAGACATTTTAGACAACAATAAGGACTTGAGAATCTTCAAAAGACAGAACACAAAGAACAAAGAAATAATAAAACTAAAAAACAAAAGGGGTAACACAGTAGAAGATAGGGCTCAGTTACTAGACTAGATAGAAACTTATTATACAGATTTCTAAGATATAAGAACATCCAATAAAGCAGCTGAAGAAGAAACTGAACAAAATTATTGATGTCAATTCGGAAGAACTGCCAGAGATAGTCGTTGATGAACTCGAGAATGCTTTAAGACAAATTAAAAATGGCAGAGCAGCAGGGGAAGACAAAGAAGAAATAATACGGCTATTTAATAAATGTTTAGCACAAGAACACATTCCAAATGATTGGGAAAACGAAATAGTCGTCTTGATTTATAAAAAGGGAGATCCATTCAACCTTGAGCATTGTTGACTAATCAGTCTGATGTCTCAATTATATAAATTATTTATTAGAATAATTAAGAATAGATTGGAGCGAAAACTTGAGATTTACCAACTAAAAGATCAGGCTGGTTTCCGAAGCAATTTCAGTACTACTGAACACCCCCACACAGTAAAGCAGCTCATAGAGAAAACGACGGAATACAATATATCGACATGGATGGCGTTTGTAGATTTCAGAAAGGCTTTCGATATAGTGGAAATTTGGGCCATTATAAAATCACCAAGAAATGCTAGAGTGGATCAAAGATACATGAACCTAATAGAAACAATATTTAAAACCTCAACAATGACTACAAAGGCTCACGAACTCACAAACAAAATTAAAGCTAAAAGATGAGTCTGACAAGGAGATGTAATCTCGCCAAAGCTATTTAATTTGGTCTTGGAATACATCTTTAAGGAACTCAAATGGGAAGAGAAAGGAATTAACATCCAGGGTGAGCATCTACAGAATTTGAGGTTTGCCGACGATATCGTCTTGTTTAGAAAAGGTAAGGAAGAACTAACAGGGATGCTGAAACAATTACACGAAGAGGCGACCAAAGTAGGACTGCAGATGAACAGCACAAAGACACAATTCATGACAAACATGGATGCTGCAGATGACACAATTACAGTCCACGGATAAACAATGAAATAGGCGGAACCATACATATACCTCGGACAATCAGTCACAGAAGGCAAGCAAAATCAGGATTCCGAAATCAACAGACCCATCAGATTAGGATGGGCTGCTTATGGGAAACTCAAACACATCTTAAGTATGAAAATTCCTATGACATTAAAAGCAAAAATTTACGACTGTATACTTCCAGGGGTTACATATGGTTCTGAGATATGAGCCCTGACTAAAGCAGTAATAAACACATTAACGACACACCAGAGAGCCGTAGAGAGAAAACTATTGAATATATCGCTAGAAGACCATAAAAGTAACAAGTGGATAAGGACAAAACACAGGTAATCGACATTATAGAAAGAATCAGCTCATTGAAATGGCGATAGTCACGTTATGTCGCCAGGCACACAGAAAATTGAAGAGGACACATCACTCGTGTAGACCCTAAGGTGAAAAAAGAAGTGTGGGTAGGCCCCAGCAGAGATGGTACGATGAACTTAAGAAATTTACTGGGCTAAACTGGTATCAGACCGCAGAGAACAGAAACAGATGGTTTAATATGAGAGAGGCCTATATGCAATGAATATACAACGGCTGAAAACCGACAGCCTTCCTTGCCCTTGTAATCCTGACTAGATTGGTGAAACAGGACATTCAGTAAATATCTGTATCTTGAAATTTAACGTTGCCTAGGGTCAAATCTCGTTTCATCATCCGCCGTCGCCGAACCAATACATTTTATATTTAATGCTTTTGAATTAAATTATCTACTAGTATTACGTCAAGAAGCCCTTATCATTTCCAACGTATTTGTTTGGAAAACTGCATTTCGGTCATTTATATTTATAAGAAGCGTGTGCACCCCCCCTATTTCCATAGCTTTAAAGAATTATTTTGTAATAGCCTTCAAGAAATCGTTATCGCAAACAATATTGCTCTTAAAACGCGTAGTGCATATTTCCACTAAATAACGAGTCCTCAGAAGTGGCAATATTATCATTTTTATTATTGTAGGAAATAAGAAGTATAGTTTGATTTTGTCGGCCTGATGAAGTAAAGTACTGAAATTATGTTGCGACATCTAGATATTTTACTTCTTCCTTCTCTGTAGGCTGAGAGCCTGTTAAACACAAAGTCTGGTTGTTTATTATCCATCTTCGGCCGAGGCCGTGGCGGGTGGCTAGCCTAACTGCCCTTCTACAGGGGTTACGACCACCAAAAGTGTTGATGTGGTGGCCGGAGAGCGCAGATGAAACCAATGTCGAAGTGTGGGGTTCGAATCCACTACCTGCCAATTGCCAGCGCGAACGTTTTATCTCTCTATATTTAGGATTTATAAAAATTAATCAGTTTAATCTGTAAGAACGCTGTTGGGGAGCCTCCCAGTTTTCCGTTATGTTTGGAAAATTCCTGGTTGCAAGCTCGCCTTGGACTGTAATGGACTGTATTGATTTATTCTTCACTAAATTATACACTCGTTGAAAGCAAAGTAGGTAATTTATTCGCAATAAATTAGCATACAAACATTTGAACATTTAAACAAAGAATTAACGTTTCTC
The DNA here is from genome assembly GCA_940337035.1 of Agriotes lineatus. Lineage (NCBI taxonomy): Eukaryota > Metazoa > Arthropoda > Insecta > Coleoptera > Elateridae > Agriotes > Agriotes lineatus. The sequence goes on along the minus strand of OW679194.1, from coordinate 258,925,828 downwards.
GGAGTGGACCGGTTCGCGTGCTGTCTCGCTGACATACGGAACGTAAGTGGTGAGGGCAGTCGCGCCCAAGAAGTGCTGAAATGCGCATAGTACAACGCACAACTACAAGCGAAGCGGCAAAATTTATGAAACACTTAACATACCGCCCGCCTTGGAAAGGGTAACCTTTCAAATAACAACAGTACAAATTTGACATGTAACAGCTAGAGTAAAACATGTAAATAGATCAAACATATATAAAGCATGATAATACATAGATCTTAAGGTAATACAAGAAAACCCGAACAATGGATAGCCAAAAGGCTTTACGAAACACTGCGCAGGACGCTAACGTGCTAGTTCACAACACTAGGTAGCGGACACAATTTGGCGAAGGATCGCTTTACGATCCCTGACACAGTTTTTACTGACGCAACACGCGTAACACCGTCAAGGCCAGGGTGCAGCTCGGTGACCCGGCCTAACCTCCACTTCAGAGGGGGAAGATTGTCATCCTTGATGAGGACCATGGAACCAGGCTGGAGGTCCGAAAGGTGTGTGCGCCATTTGGTGCGCTGTTGGAGTTCCGAGATGTACTCTTTACTCCATATTTTCCACACATTCTGGTGGAGCTGTTGTATTCTTTGGTATCTAGACAGCCAAGACTCGGCTATCTCAGTAACGTTGGGATCAGGCAGTGACACCAAAGGACGACCGATCAGAAAATGAGCAGGAGTCAAAGGCTGAAGGTCGTTTGGATCAGCGGACAAAGGAGGCAGGGGTCGGGAGTTTAAGGTCGCTTCCACCTGTGCTAGCAAAGTGCAAAATTCATCGTAATTTAGACTAGCGTTACCTATAACGCGCCGTATGTGATGTTTGGAGGATTTAATTTCGGCCTCCCACAATCCGCCAAAGTGGGAACTGTGCGCGGGTATAAAATGCCAAGCTACTCCGTCGTTCGCGACTGATTCGGAAATAGAAAGGCCTTGTTCCGCAAGAAAATTGCCTAATTCGATTAATTCGAAATTAGCGCCGACAAAGTTAGTGCCATTGTCTGAATAGACATGGAGCGGTTTGCCTCGACGAGCTGCAAACCGGCGAAAGGCCATTAAAAAGGCTTCAGTAGAAAGGTCAGCGACCAATTGAAGGTGCACTGCTTTTGTGACAAAACAAACGAATAGACAAAGGTAGGACTTTACTAGTTTAGAACCACGTCCCTTGCGATCCTTTATCATGAACGGTCCACCATAATCGATACCAGTAGTATGAAATGGGGGCGATGATTAAATACGAGAGGCTGGAAGATCTCCCATTATGGGTTCGGTTAGCTTAGGAGAAAATCTAAAACACCGCAAGCATTGATGAACCACTTGCTTGACTATATTTCTGCCAGAGGTAATCCAATATCGTTCTCTGAGATTAGCTAACAGCATTTGAGGTCCGGCATGGAGAAGCCGAAGGTGCTCATGTGAGACTAGGAGTTTGGCGAATGGATGTTTGCCAGAAATCACTAGAGGAAACTTCTTGTCAAAAAGCAATTGAGAGTTGTGGAGCCTACCACCAACTCTTAGCAGTCTTTTGGAATCCAGATAGGGGTTCAAGGATATCAAAGCAGAAGATTGTTTCACAGGCTTGTTCTGTGACAACAGCTTCAATTCGTCAGGAAATGACTCGCGTTGTGAAAACCTTGCAAGCCTTACGAGGGATGCTTGCAGTTCATCTGAAGAAAGGGGCCCAGAAAGACGATCAGCTTTGGGGGTCCGCGCATTGTTATAAAAACGAAAGCAATAAGCTGTAACTCGTTGTAATCGAGCCAAACTTGAATACTGATTGAACGGAAATGGTTCAACAGAGGTTACAGAAAAACTCTGAACTTCTTTTTTGAATTCTGGAAGCTCAGCAAGAACATGTTTGGAAGTAGGCCAAGATGCCTCACCTTCGCTTAGCCAGGCGGGACCATGCCACCAAAGGCTTAATTCTTTTAAAACTAAAGGAGGGACTCTCCTAGTGAGAAGATCAGCAGGATTTGACGAGGTAGGAACATGCCTCCACGTGGCATCAGAAGTGAGTTGCTGAACATCTGCAACTCTGTTGCACACAAAGGTTTTAAGAAGATTTGGACTGGTTTTCAACCATCCTAGCACTATTGTGGAATCTGTCCAGAAAACAATTCTAGATATGGGCAAATCAGGTGCCTTTATGACTTGCACGGAAAGTTTACTTAAGAGAACAGCTCCGCAGAGCTCGAGTTTAGGAATTGTCAAGGGCTTTAAAGGGGCTACCTTGGCCTTGGAACAGAGAAGGTGAACTTGTACTTTCCCTTCCTGATTCTTGGAACGTAGGTATATCGACGAACCGTAACCATTGTTGGAGGCGTCGCAGAAACCATGGAGTTCTATCTCAACCACGCTCCGACAGAGGACGTGACGAGGAATTGTTAAGTCATTGAGCATGAGAAGATCACGCCGATATGTAAACCATTTTTCTTGTATGGCGTTGGAAACGGGTTCATCCCAATTCAACTTTTCAATCCAAAGTTGTTGCAAAAGAACCTTGGCACCCATGGTGCATGGACTTAGCAGACCCAGCGGGTCAAATATCTGCGATATTTCAGACAAGATGCTACGCTTGGTAGCCTTACTACTTGTAAAATTTGAAATATTGAACATCAGATGATCGCTTTTAAAGGACCAAATCAAACCAAGGGTGCTTGTGTGCTCATGTGCACTGAAATCAAGAACACCAGGATGCAAATCGAGATCTGGGATTCCATCGAGAACTTCTCGAGAATTAGAAATCCACTTTCTAAGTTTGAAACACCCTGTATAAAGAATCTGATTCAAGTTTGAACAGAGAATACGCGCTTTCTCAGGAGTGTCTGCGCCTGTCAGAAGGTCGTCGACGTAGAAGTCCTCCTTTATCACTCGAGAGACTTCGGGATTTGAAGCTGCACATTCGATGCCCAATTGGGTCAAACATCTAATGGCAAGAAAAGACGCTGAAGCGGTGCCATACGTAACTGTATTCAGATCGTATGACAGAAGAGGCTCAGTTGGAGAGGATCGCCAAAGGATTCTCTGAAGGGGCCTATGGTCAGGATTCACCAGAACCTGACGATACATTTTCTCAATGTCGGCTGATATAGCGAAAAAATGCTTGCGAAAGCGAACAAGAATGGAAAATAAGTTTTGTTGCATGGTTGGGCCAACCATCTGAACACTGTTCAGAGATTGCCCGGAAGTGGTTGCTTGGGAACCATTTTAAGACTCCGTGGTGGGGTAAATAATAGGATACCTCGTTTGAATTAGGGTTTGAAACGGACATATGACCTAATTCAGAATATTCATTCATGAAACTCGAATAGCGATTGGACAAGTCAGGGTTCGCTTGTAACCGCTTCTCTAATGATAAGAATCTTTTCTGAGCGATTTGCAATGAATCACCCAATACCTCTACAGGTTTCTTGAGAGGGATAGAGACAACGAATCGACCATTCGCTTCTCGTTGAGTATTTTGCACGAAATGTGCCTCACAGGCGTTCTCTTCATTTGTGCGGACCTTCTCCTCTGGGTAATGTTCGAGTTGCCAAAACCTAGCAATGGGATCAGAAGCATCCTCGATCGTGCTAAGATTGCAATGTACAGGGTACGCAGAAGGGGGGCCTGTGGGGCCAGAAACAATCCAGCCAAAGCGAGTTTTTTGGAGGATGGGAAGATATGGGCCTAGACCAATTTGTCCAATACAAAGGAGCTGCCAGAAAATGGGCGAACCAATCAGAATGTCGATGGTGCCCGGTTGGTCGTAGGACAGATCTGGTAACTTGATGTTATCAGGAACCTTGAAACTGTTTCGCTGGACACGAAAACTTGGGGTTGTACTTGTAATCTCATCGAGAACAAGACAGGATAGGCCAATACTGTATGAGGTGTGAGGGGCTTGCAGCTTGATATCACACTTAGCTTTGATTTGAGAAGTAGCTTTACTTACGCCAGAAACAGTAACGTTGACTTCGCGAATTGGAAGCTTCAACCTTTTACACAAATCTGAACGTATGAAGTTCGATTGGGTACCTGCAGAGCATTCGAACAGAATGCCGAAATCGATTGATTTAGTTCAACAGGGGTTTCTGCTGACACCGCAGATCCTGGTTGACTAGAAGAAGCATTTTGAGATTTGTCCTCATGAAGAAGGGTGTTGTGCCTTGATTTGCACTTTCTACACGTATATTTGGAGCTACAGCGGCTCGAAAGGTGACCCTGAGTTAGGCAATTAAAGCATACACGGAGCTCTTTTGTCTTTGAATTTCTGTCAAGAGAAGACAGCTTGACAAACTTATCGCATTTGTACAAGGGATGAGATCCTTTACAAAGTGGACACGAAGGGGTACCTGACACAAATGATTTCGAATGTACCTTGGCAGACTTTTCGGGTACAAACTTAATATTTTTTACCTCTAGAGTTTCTAGAAGATTTGCTGTATTTTGTAGAAATTCCTTGAACTCGTCAAGATTAGGCAGGTCAGAACTTGACCGGTTTCTAAGGACCTCCCATTCACGGAATGTAGTGGGGTCCAGTTTTTTAGAAACAACATAAATGATAACAACATCAAGAAGCTCGCTTTCGGTAGCTAATGATTTGATTGCTGTAAAATGTTTGAATAACATATCGCTAATCGTACGTAATTTAGTTGCAGATTCCTTACTGCACGATTCAAGTTTGAAAATAGCATTAAGGTGGTTATGAATCAGAATTTTTGGATTATTGTAACGATTACACAATGCATCCCAAGCTAGAGTATAATTACTCGCAGTAAACTCTAAACTTTTTCTAATTTGGCTTGCATCACCCTGTAAACTAGCCTTTAAGTAATGCAGCTTTTGAATATTAGTTAGCGTTTGATTCTCATGAATTAAACTAATAAAAATCTCACGAAATTCCAACCACTCTGACACGTTCCCTGAATATTTGGGAATCGAGATGGTAGGAAGGCGTACAGCTCGAGTATTGCAATGCGAGCTGCAGCTTGAATGCGTTGATCTCACGCTACCATTAGGAGATCCAGCACGATCTGGTGCAACATCATACTGTTTGTTGTATTCATTAATCAAATATTTAGCTTGTGAGATTGCAAAATAATAAGAGTCTTCAAATTCTACTTGATGCTGCATTTCAGGTTCTGCATCCTTACTGTTTTCTAAAATTTGTTCATGAACCGCATAATATTCTGATAACAAGGTGGCTGTATCATTCAATCTTTCTTGCAATTGAATAATCTGAGAGCTAGATAAGAACTGATCTTCATCGTGAATTGTTTGCAAAGATTGCACGTAATTTGCGAAACGCGTAACCTTACCTTTAATAGAGCCACGTGCTCTTACAAGCGAATCCATAATTGTTGAAATTAAAACAATTTAACGGATAGAACTAACTTTCGTACGCCCCTGGCACGGAATTTTGTTTACAACGCAAGACAGCGCTGCCACGACGCGAAATTAACTTGGCGCTACGACGCAGAAAACGGCACTGGTACAACGCGAGATTAACTTGTGAATAATTCGACTGCAATATGAAACATGCAGGGGATATTGTACTCACGAACAAACGAAATAGCTTGGCACTTTACGCAATTAAAATGTTTATATGACTCATAAACCATTTGTTTATGCAATAATACTCATATGAAGTTATGCACATGCAGACACAGATGATAGAAAACCAAATTCATACATAGGAAATCTCACAAAGGGAAATTAGGCTTACATTGATATTGGTGTGTGCCGCCTTTCTCGTTATTGCGGTTTGAACTGCCGTCTCGCCGGCAGCTGGCCTGCCCACCTGCACGAACTTGGCGCGGAACTCGGCGTTTGGCTTTCTCGCTCCTACGTTGATAGCACCGTATGCTCTCTTCCTTCTGCGTGTTGTACTTACTTGCCTTGTTTAGGCTGCGAATCCGGGCCGATGATCCATGCGGCTCGAAGGAACAATGTTGGGGAGCCTCCCAGTTTTCCGTTATGTTTGGAAAATTCCTGGTTGCAAGCTCGCCTTGGACTGTAATGTACTGTATTGATTTATTCTTCACTAAATTATACACTCGTTGAAAGCAAAGTAGGTAATTTATTCGCAATAAATTAGCATACAAACATTTGAACATTTAAACAAAGAATTAACGTTTCTCGGAGTGGACCGGTTCGCGTGCTGTCTCGCTGACATACGGAACGTAAGTGGTGAGGGCAGTCGCGCCCAAGAAGTGCTGAAATGCGCATAGTACAACGCACAACTACAAGGAAAGCGGCAAAATTTATGAAACACTTAACAAACGCTTTACACAAGAGCACTTACAGCCAACTGCAAAATACAGTAAAAATTGATTTGCCTTCGAATAATAATTGAAAACTACATAATTTCGCAGCAAAACTTCTGGATAGACTGCTTTCATGACGCTTAAGAACAATTATTGAAGGAAAGAAAAGAAAGTAGCTTAGAAAGGCTTAGATTCGTAGACAGAACAAACTTTATCACAACTGCTTAAGAGTTAACCATCAAATGAAAGGTAACTCAAATTGAAGGGTAGTTAATTTAATGAAGTAACATCGAAGACTTTAAAAACTAAGGCCAAAAAGTCTCATTTAGTTTTATGTTATCATTAGGGGCTCAAGAATTTTTATATGCCAAACTTTGTCGATAAAATAATTTATCTTCATCAGAACTGAAAAGCTATAAAGACATGAACCACGTACATGCTACAAGCTCTGCAAATTTCCTAATGCGTTTATTTTAAAATAGACCTCTGCAAACTTGTCGATGTATTCCAATAACTAAATAATTTACCTAGCCAGCTTTCCATACAATAATATTGATCAAATCGTTATCGGCGTACAATTTCAGTCGGACTTGAAAGAGCTGCAGCAGAGATACATAAATAGAAAACGCCGACAGCTATCATTTCCGAATCTGTTTATTGTAGGTGCATATTTGCGGAAGAGGATAAAGCTAATGAAATCCTGTGCCTATATAGTAAATGCCATATTACAACTCTTCCAATTGCAGGTAAACAAAACTGCAATTCCCACAGCCTTGTTTACTGCAAGAAAATAACGTCAATTAAATGCAACGTGGAATTTATTGCCAGCATAATTTTGTTGTTATTTTGCGATTGTATGCTGAACAATTATTTGTAATTTTTATAAACGGAAGTGGATTTTAAACTAACGGTGAAACACAACCGTTATTTAGTTAGGCAGTTAAACCTGGTGTACATCTGTACATTTAGTTTGTACGTCCAATCAATCTTGTCTTGCTAGAATTACTTGAACCAATAGTTTTCTTCAGTTCGCAACTACTGATTTTTCCTTGTTATCAATTCAATGTTTGCTTACGAAACCAAATACGGATATTATTGTACATGATGCGTTAAATCAATAAATTATTTGAAACTGCAAATGTGACCTTTAAAGCCTTGCAGTTTCAACGTATTGACTTGAAGTCCAGTACGATCAAAGTTTGATTAACTTACCTATTAGCTGGGTTTATGTAAAAACTGTAACTTTGGGGTAAAACGATGCTTTAGCGTTGGAATTCTTTTACCGAAAAAAAATCTGGTTCTTAGAATAACTATTGTTAAGTGTATCGTAGCGATTATTACACTCAACTGTCGCATGACAACCAATGAGTACCATGCAGTTTTTTGAAAATCGATTAATCCCGAATTGATTACCTTAACCGCTTATCAAGCGATAAGCGCCCTAAGGATGATCGACCCCGTGTATAGTGTCATAATTCGAAATAGAAATGCAAGAAACAAGCAATTTGAGTTTTTTTTTGCGTTATAAGACTAATTTTAGACCATAACTCGTATAGGGGTTTTGTGTAATAATCTTCAATATATAACACATTAACAGAGAATTTTGCTTTTGTCAAGTCATCGTGCTGGTTGCTTTTAGTTAGAAAAGTGTCCTAGGGATAGTTATAATTGCAACCAGCACTGGGCCCTGCAAAATGATCGGTATGGCTCGCCCTTGTTATATTACTCATGAAAACCAGCTTTTTGGTGTAATATCTATACATTCTTCTGGAATTCGATCTTTCGACGGCGAGATACTATATACTGAATTTTTTAGGTTGATCAACATCAGAAAATCCACAAAATCAGATCTAGAGAGCGCACAGGGAATGCTGCATACGAAGTTATTTTGTGGTCATCCCAACACTAATGTAGATAATCTAGAACTAGAATTAAACCTTCAGATGTACCAGTTACACAAACAGGCGAGATTTCGAAGTCACTTTAGCACCACTGAACATCTCCACAGACTTAGTAAGACAGCTCACAGGGAGAGGTCTTTGATGTGGCAGAACCCTGGGGAATAATTAGATCAATGAGAACTTTCAGACTGGACCACATATACAAAGAAACAATAACAATTAAAGTAAACCAAAATCCAAATAAAATAAAAAATACGAGGTGGGTTACATAGGGAGATATTATACCGCCGAAAACTCTTTACTTTGGTTTTGGAAGGTATCTTTAACAAATTCAAATACGAGAGAAAAGGAATAAACATTAAAGGAGAACATCTACAAAACCTGAGTCGACTATAAGGAATTAACATGCATGGCACCGAAAAAGTAGAAAATCTAAAAATTAAAATAAACCTAACAATACGAAAACTTCAATAATTTATTCAATTATTCAGCAAGCAACATTGAATTGCATTGAGAGGCAATTCGAAATGGTTCAAAGTGCTTGTAAATGATACAACGTTTCCGTATTTGCAGTGAAGGGCTATTTTATTCTATCCCAAAATTAGTGAAGGAAGCTAAACCTGAAACGCCATTTAAAAAGTACATGCCTGGCAGGAAACTATTCCGATTTATGACAACCCATCCTGACATCTTACGAAAGCAATCTGAGTACATAAACAAAGCGAGATCGCTTCCAAGCCAAACCAAAATCGGAAGCTGGTTTGCCAAAACAAATGAGTTACTGGGTGATGATTATGATATCTCAGTCGATCAGACTCATGTTTAGAATATGGATGAAACTTCTATGTACCCATGTCTACTCCTGTTTTGCAAAAAAAGGAATTCCTGTATACAATGTACCGCTCCCTTATTTAGATAAAGGGTGGACAACGCCTGGGTTTGCTCATGAACTCTCCGTAGAATATGGCGTGGTGTAAGGACTAGGCAAAAAATGCTTCAGGCTTTAAAATTGAACAGTGGAATTATGAAAATGTGGGTGCCTTGTTGTTACTCACAACATAAAAACAAATCTAGCTAGTAAGTAACACACCAGCTATCTGTAGTGCTTCGCTGCATACCTATATAAATTGTACAGGTGAAAGGGTTACAGAAAGAACACAAAAATGTTATCAGCAATAAAGGCATTTAATCCAACCCAAATAATCGCAGTGACATATGAATTATATACATAAACCATGAAGGCTAAAGTGACAGCAACTTAAGCTTTGTAGGGCAATTGCCTAACAAATAAATAAACCATAAATACGAATCAACTTTCAAGTATTTTAGTCACAATATATGCTAATTAATATAGCTCGGGGTTACAACTTAGGATCACCAACTGTGAGTATCGCACTTAGCATGGAGGCATAACGTCCAAAGGACGAGGCGGAAGTTAGTTTTGGCCACATACGTATTTCAGCAATTTGGAAATGATTAATCACTCCCGCTTTTAGTGTTATAAATTGATTGATTAAAAAGAGTGATTAAACACGCTTCAGTTTGAATTTCTAAGGTCTTAGCAAGAACTGACTATATTTGCGGAATATGCCTTTGTCGATAGAAGCGCTGAAAAATGCATGTACTTACATTTTGATTCATTGTTATGTCCAGAGATCGTGAGAGAGATGATCCTGGTTTGTTGAATCTTGACAAAGAGGACTTCTAAGCAAGATTTGGCTGCCTATTTCGTAGAATTCCAGGACGCCATAAGCAATGAGAGCAGCTAGCTGCGGCAAAAAGCGGCCTAGGAAATTCTGAAATATCGAGTTTTCACGCCTAAGCAAAAAAATGGGCATCCCAGTTATTCTTTGAGTAACTGTAGAATAATCTTAAGGATGCCGCATGAGAACCAGCCTATATATCAAAATTAGTATGCAAAATTTAACTAGAAGAGGCATTCTTACCAAAGCTGTTTATGGACGTTCGTGAGAAAAACAACGGCGCTAGCGGTTTTCGTTTGCTGAAGCAAGAGCGGTCTTGGCTTTCTTCTTGAATTTCAATTCCCAAGAAAGTGCTTAGTGAAAAATCAATAATCGATAACCTCGACTGTTTGCTAGCAAGCCTACTTAGGAAAAGCCAAGCCAGCGTGCTTCGACCAGAAAAGCCTTGCAGGTGCATTATCTCTAACGTCAGGCGATTTATGTGATAAACCTGCATTTTTTGCTACATTATTTAAATATAAGGTGGTCCCAAAGAAGATGCGAATTTCTAGGACGCGTTATTGAAACGGAGCGTTACAACAACACTCTTTTAAAACTGAGACAAAGGAAATGCCACTGCTCTGATAATTACAAAGACGTCGAGTTTAATAGTTCCGCCATTAACTTTACAAGTATAACCGACGACCAATAGAACTGGCAAAACTGGGGAATAGATACATCTTTCATTTTTCAAGTACTGTGAGAAAGTTTTTCCGTAAGTTTTTTTTCACGTAGAAAATAGTTATATTCAGTGTCTGATGATATTTTTTGGATTGTCACTTACCTCATCTAAAACATTTCTTTATCGTCATCAACTCATATCCTGCAGGCTTTACATCTGAGGTTCTTCTTTTCATTTAAATCACAATGAAAGGAGATTATGATGTTTTAAGTACAAGAGTAATCAGAACTAGAAAATGCTGCTATCTCAAATGTATTTTAAGATATTATGCAGGAATGCTAACTTGATGAAGTTATCCCAAATGTATGTCAAATTTGTGAGTTTCATACTTTTAACCCTGATAATGTAAATTACACACTACGATAGGAATAAAGTCAAAGACAAAAAAAGAAAACAGATATCGATAGGCTTTCATATCATCGGTATTTGGAGTTCAAAATGAATACAAAGACATTGAATATTTTCAGAATTTCAGTTTTTGCTGATTATACTATGATATTCTGAACCAATTTAAAAATGATAAATGAAGCTTAATAATTTCACTTGTTATTGTACTGGCACCCAAAACAACTGCTACTGATACATACGAAACCATAGAGTTATTTTCCCGAAAGCGATGACACATGTAACTAAGATCACTAACCCTATGAGAATTTCCAGAACGTTTTAGTAAATACCACAACCGCTATATTCCATAATGAAAACGTAAGCAATTGTAAATACCATGAAGAAGGTGATAAATATAAAGTGTTATCAATAATGTGACACATCTGGTTTCCAAGAAAAAACAAATAACAATATTTTTGTTTTGCCCTTCAACCAAAAGCGTTCACAACCCGGGCTAGCTCAAAACCTCCGGTGATTTGTTGCATGGATATGGATCGGGAAACGGTCTAATAATTGACTATAATTAAAGCATGTTACAAAAAGGGTGTCAGTCGTCAATGACAACCACAGTAAAACCAGTATAAATAACATTTACTTACCTAGTATGGTCTCTAGCTTACACTAATCTATACTCTAAAAAAGCGATGGGTCAAATAAAACATGTACCAGTAGTAGGTGAACACTAGCCAGGCTTAATTGCGAAACTGTTACATAGAAACAGCAAACCGAAGGTAAATAGCGTTCTAGATGCATAAATATTAAACTAGTTTCATCAATTTAAAATAAGCACATATGTTCAACTGGGTTCTTAAATTCACAACGAAACAGGACGTTACATGTTAAACAAGCTACGTTAGGCAAAAGAAAATACAGTTAAAGAGTGAATAGAGGTTATTGAATTTTGACTCAAAAGTAAATTGCACGTTTAATAATATCAGTTGATAGAACTTTCCAGGGACCAAACAGCAAAGATCTTATCTTATTTGACTTGACCTTTCAAGCGCTTGGAAAAAGCTAATCTCTAACCTGAGAAGTAAAACGCAAGTCTGTCGACAGACTTTCAAAAAACTGTAAGAGTAAAACATAGTATCATCAAAACACTATATATAAAATGCCGCAAAATAAAGCGAATGCCCAAACGCAGCCATGGCCATTCGGTTTTCTCGGGCAGTTACGGCGTCACTTCGATGAGATGCATCACAGAAGAAGCTAAAAAGTCTCACAATAACTTTGGACTACTAACGCCCCCAACCGTGTCCGACGTCTCAATGGGTTCTCTTAGATGCAATAAAGCTTAGGCCTCAGCGAAAGAATTACCAACTATTTATAACTAGCGGGAGCTAGTTCAGAGCAATTTTCAGCATGCCTAAGCCAAGCGTTAGACTATCGTAGGCTAGTGGGCCTAGTGAACACTGAAAATTAAATGTACTTAACACTGCTTGGGAAAACTTTCTAGCACTCGATGACTTCGGTAAAGAGCATGAGGTGACCCCAAAAAAGGGTCCTACAACAGAAACTACATTGATTTACCTCTCCGGATAGCAGAGAAGAAGTGCTAGTCCGTCCAAGATTTTGAATTGCATCTTTTTCAAATATCACATACGAAAGTTGGCTCCACTCGGAAAAATCTCTAGGGCCAGTAATTTAAAAAGTAGGCATATATTCGAAAGGAGGTTTTAAGCTGCAAACTGCAAAATTAAATTGTGCCGTTACTTTCTTGTCAGTTAAGAAACACAAAAGAGAACAAAAAAAGAGTTTTCCAAAAAGAAGAAAAAAGATATAAATGAAAACCAAAATAGAATATCCCTAGGCGCTATCGAAAATGAAGGTAATAAACTAAATATCATAGGAAAGACAATGCGCAATATGGAAATATGCAAGACACGTCAATCAATACGGGATGCGAGAAAATAGAAAATTAAGCTACCGTGAACATGCTGGAGAAGAAAAACGATCTTGATTAAAAACAACATATTAGAAGAAAATTGGATCAGCAAGATAAATTTGAAGTGACTATTTCCCACATCTCTTATTATCCAATGAAAAGCCATGCTTTTTCAAAATTCAACCAATCGTGTGTTTTTGTAGTGGCAAAAAATCGAAATTTTTCCTTGGGATTTTGTCAGTTTCTTTTGCCACTTGCATCTACGGCAACCACCAAATATGTTGCTTTAATCAAGGTGGTATTTAAGAAACGTCATTTAAACTGTCATTGCGCATCAGTATAAATGTCAAACTGAACCCATATTTGGGAAATAGTCCACAAAATGTATTTCGGGCTCATGATTTTGCTCGGCAAATGTTTTACTCACGATTTGTTGTTTTTTTGGCAATGCCCCTCGACAAACTAACTTTGACAAATTTACTCGCATTCGGCTCAGGAATTTGATCAAGTTAGTTTGTCTTGTGACATTGCCAAAACAAAATACTTTCGTAAAACATTTTTACCGGCAAAAGCATTTGCCCTTAATACATTATTACTGATAAAAGGTCAGTATGTGCTATAGTCCATTTTCTAAACGCTAAAAACTCGCCAAACTTCTAACTTCGTTGACCAAAACCGATTTTGAACATTTTTATTTAATTATTTCGGAAAAAGTTTATAGAAAAGTTCCCCATAGGTGAGAAAGTGTGCTTTTTATTTTTTCAATTGTTATTAACAAATAAGTATTTTTTAATATAGTCTTAATTAAAAAATTATAACTATTTTATTTATTTAAACAATTGCCTGAAATTTGATAACATAAGGGTTTTGGGGTCGCAGATTACGAATCTGGCCTCAAAATGGGTCTAAAAATAAAATGGCGTCGAAGGTCTAATATTTTATTTTATTTATTTTTTTTAATTTTAATAAGATGTCTGGGGGGTTTTAGGGTCGCTGATTACGAATTTGACATTAAAACTCAACTAAAATAAAAAATGGCGGAAAAGGGTAATTTTTTTTAATTTCTTATATACCTAGGGGTTTTTTGGGTGGCTCATCCTAAATTTTATGTAAAAATTTATCAAAAATGGAAAACGATGTCTGAAAAATGGTGGAAACAAATGATAGAAGGGTTAAACGAGTATTAAAGATATTATATTTTAATTGATTTATTAAAATTAACCCGACACATTTAAAAACAAGAAAAATATTATGTAGCTTTAGTTTCTTCTTCCCTTACTTCTTCCATTGACACCGCCGGTCGTGAATTAAGGCAACTATTTTCGCCACATTCACCGCAAGCCGCAGAGCCTAAAGGCCACTTTTCCTACACCTACAAGCTGGCCTCCAACTAGTTTTGTAGTTGCAAAAAAATTATTTTTAAGATGTTTTGTGGAACTGGTTCTTGTGTCATTAGAATTGGAAAACACTTCCGTGTATCATATTTCCAACCCCAATCTTCCGTTGAAATATCTTGGTTTCCCAGCCACAACTATGTTTGCAAATACACGCGCTTTAAATGTTGTTCTGCTGATTCCATCAAAATGATGCTAAATTAACGCTACTTTATTTAGTAGACGCCTTAATAAAATAGTCAAACCTAAAATTCTAAATGTTTTTATTTAAAAAATATATGTATTGTATTGTCTGTAACCTCATTTACCTTGCGGTATATGAATAATAAAAAACGTTCAATCAATTAAACATTCCTGTAAGACGTTAAGCAGTTACTTTTCTTTGCACCATACATTGCAAACATACATTTTCTACCAGCATTTTTTATATACATTTTTGCATTCTCTTGTAAATCACTGCTATTTCCAAATATTTTGGCAAATTTATTCTTTCCTGAACATAGCCATTGCTTCATTTACTAAGACTTATCCATGTGGATCTTTAATAAGGTGCCGGTCCTATTCGTCTTCCTCATCCTTATATGTCTTCAATATATTAAACTAGATTCAAAAGCGATGATCTGCACCTTGACACCAAAACTCGTATACTAAGATGCTACATTTTTCCCATCTTGCTCTATGGGGTCGAGTCCTGGACACGTAACGAAACAGTCACGAAAAAAATCAAAGCCTTTGAAATGTGGTTGGTTATACAGGAGAATATTGCGGATATTATGGAAAGACCGTGCAATAAATATTAAAGTTCTGGAGTAAAGCAAGAGATCATGGACATCATCAAGATAGGCAAACTCCAATATCTCGCACATATAATGAGGAATGAGAATAAGTACGCCCTACTACAATCTATTATACAAGGCAAGATATATGGCAAACGTGGACCAGGAGGCAGAAGAATCATCCAATGAGTTATCTAGAATTACAACCAATAAAGTGGAGATACCCTTGTTGATCGCAAACATATGAAATAGAATAAACACCTGAACAAGAAGAAGAAGAAGATTCTTTCCTCTGTTAAAACAAGCTGAAGCTGTGTCACATCCAGTTAAAACATGTACAGAAAGTGCATGCTCACTACAATTGCGATGCGCAAATTGCAGGCTTTTATAAGAAGACATCTTTTTATTTTCTTTACTTTTGGCAGGTTTTAAAAAATATATATCTTTATCAGGAAAAACTAAAGCTGTTAATATAAGTAATACGTCTATATCCTCTGATACTATGACTATGTTTCCATTTAATGCATTGAGAGTTATTGTAACTATTAACCGATCAGCATCACTTTCAGCTTAAGAGCGGGGATATTATTTGCAGCTAAAGTTTCTTTTAAACAATCAATAAAACGACATGGAACCATTTGTCAGAAAATTTTCTTGATACAACTTTAAAAACCTGTCTCTTTCAAATCGAATATCTGGTGCAGTATTCGTTTTTAGATGTCGGTCTCTTTCAGCAGATTTTATTCTATATTTCTGATAATCGACAAAAACAATTGCTTTTTTCCGTAATTACGTACTATAAAATTAATATATCTAAAATTGCACCATACTGTTGAACAAGTTGCCATTTGTTTTTATGTAAAATCATTCCTGCGTCGGTCACAGACAGAAAAATCTTTTAATTCAGTAATATATTTTGGAAATTGTACCAAGAGGTCGTAGAAAACATATTTTTAGGCGTTGGTTGGAATTTATATGTATTCGTATGTTATATTTAAATGGATTTAATCTATTTAAATTTGAGTTAATTTAACAATTTAGATTTTTATTTGTATATAATGTTTATGAAATAATAATAATAATCGTACAGAATAAAAATTTACCTTTAAATGCAATATTTATAATCACTGTGTCCAAACCCCTTACATATGAGGCAACGCGCGGAATTCAAAAATGAAGCTATTTTGCCGCTTTAAAGACGTTATATTTAATTTTTGATAAACTTTAACATAAAATTTGAGATCAGCGACACAAAAACCCTATATAGGTAGTATGCTTTTTCGCCATCTTCGATCCGCCATTTTTTATTTTAGTTGAGTTTTAATGTTAAATTCGTTATCAGCAGCTCCAAAAACCCCTAGCCATCTAATAAAAATAAAATAAAAATTAGACTTTCGACGCCATTTTGTAGACGCCATTTTTGTTTTTAGACCAATTTTGAGGCCAGATTCGTAATATGTGAACCCAAAAACCTTAAGTTATCAAATGTCAGGCAATGGTTTAAATAAATAAAGATGTTAGAAATTTATTTAATTAAAAATATATTAAAAAAACACTTATTTGTTAATAACAATTGAAAACATCAAAAAGCACACTGTCTCACCTATGGGGAACTTTTCTATAAACTTTTTCCGAAATAACAAAAAAAAAATGTTCAAAATCGGTTTTGAGTCAAGGAAGTTAGAACTTTTATCCTTTAGTAAATGGACTAGTAGTGAAGCAAAGAAAAAGTATTTCCTGGCCAAGGTAGCGGAAAATAAAGTCAAATCAATATTATCCTGTGTAATGACACCAAATGGAACACTATATTGGATATGGCGTCTATCAAGTTTCTGGAAAGGAAGACCAGATTTACATCGTTCGTTTGTTTAGGTAAGCATAGGTAAATTATTTTTTATTGAGAAAAGAAGAACATTGAGTAAAACTCATTATATAAATGGGTAGTTTCCCAGAGTGGCAATGGTCAGAACATGTCAGACATATAGAAAACTGGAAGGGATAGAGGTATCACCAGATGGAAAGTCTAGGGTGAGAGAAAAAGCATGGAATGATCCCAGCAGAGATGAAACGACGATGAAAAAAGATTTACGAGGCTAGAGTGGCACCAAGTAGCGCAAACGAGAAATAAATGGACCAACAAGAGGTAGGCATATGTCCAATGGATGTAAAATGGGTATAGTTGGTTGATAAACCTATTCAAAATGTTGTTATCTCTCATCAGTTAAAGAGCCACCAAAAGCTATCGTCCCAACTAAACGCCTGCTAGAAATTTTTACTGATATTTCAACTATTACGTGTTGTAAAGCAGTTTTTACGAAATATATGATGCTTATCTGCGCACCACATTTTCTCATATTTTGAGAATGTACGTAATAGGAAGGAAGAAACCAGGCCTCACATAAATAAAATATTATATCTGGTAGTTCGTCATTATTGGTTAGCTATTGATTGAACCATTCATATTATAACAGTTCTTTATTATGATGCATTGGAAAAATCGGAATTATTGCATCTTAACCTCTTAACTATTTGACGGCAAGTCCTATATATGAACCTTACTTCTTGTGGAACCTTTCGTAATGACCTGGTGGCTTAATCGCTGTTTCTATATTAATTTCGTATTGTGCAAGTCTCTTAAAATTAATACATAAGAATTCGTCAATGAAAACTTGACAAGTTCTTAGTTACCAATTTTATTCAGTTCCATTTAGAAAATATGACTCAATTTAAATAACCTTATGTTTCTTTTGGAAAGCCATTTTAATAGATATCCTGATTTGATAATTGAATTGAATTAATGGTAAGAATGATGGAAAGCAGTTTTGATCGCCCTGTACAAACTAAGCGAATTACTTTGGCCTGCTTCCTTTAATCTAGTACTATAAGCAAGAACAGTCGATAAATAATCATGTCACAATAAGTTAGGTACTTGTGCAGAGATAACTTATTTACAGCGTAATAAACACAACTTTTCAGTAGTATACAAAGCGAAATTGTCGGCATTGCGACACCCCATTTTAATACGTTACATGTTTTACTTAATGATTCGAAGAGCTGTTAGGTTAGAATAGTATTAACAGTCCTGATCTTATATAAGAAAATTGTAAAACATAATAAAATCTCGCCAGTTTACTACTTTCTCGATTAAACTCGCATATTTCTAGTCTGGATTTGGTGCGTTGGTATATTACAAAAGGCTGCGATCATGCGTCAGCCTTACATAATACCGCAAACAATTATTGTACCAGAATACACACAGTAATGTTCCTGTGTTTTGTTATGCATAGCACTCGCAGACTAGGTAATTCATAAATAAATATTAGTAATGCACTTCGGAAAACACGTTGCACGCAAAGGAAGGTCAATGCTGAGACAAATTTGCTCTTTAGCATGCAAGACTTATCCAGCGGTAAAAAATTGGAATATTTTACGGCAAACTGCGACTATGCATAAGTTCTATGAACTGAATCCTTTTTATATTTGCATTCAATAAAATTGTTTTTCTTTCGCTCATAATAGCCGCAGAAATTACTGTTTTTAGTTCACCTGGTGACTTCTCAAGTTTATGTTATTTCTGTGCAGAATAGGTATGGTTGAACTCAGGGATACTGAAGTAGTTAATGGACATTTCAGATGTTTCGATTAAGTCCATGCTGTACCTTTCTTGATGTAGGGAAGGTAATTGCAAAGCTTACAATCTGCCTTCGTAAGTCACAGCTTGGTTGCACAACACTAAGTATCGTTGAAGAGTTGAATATCTTTTGTTTGTTTGCAAAATATGATGACCAAATCGTTGTTTCATATCCTACTAGTGGCCTGACATATGTTTTATATAATTGGTTAAATAATCCTTTGGCTATAAATGTGAATGATTTCTATACAGCGTGAAACCAGTTGCCTTGTTTAACAACAGTCATATAGCGGGCGTTTCACTTCATTTAATTGTTTTAAAAACCATTTTTTGTTCTTACACTTTTGGAAGCTTTATTCAAGGTCGAATTGAATGCAGAAGCTATTTGTTCCTAAGATCAGAGCTGGGCAGTAATTAATTATTTTGTAATTAAACTACTAATTAACTTCCTTTTTGCTAATTTGCCTTAGAATTGAATTGCTTTTCAAAATACGGTAATTACAATTGGGAATTGCCATTTTTGTTAAAAAGTACTTGGCAATTACTTTTTGAAAGTAAATAATTACTACATTCAATTACTCAATTACTTTTGTGTAATTAAATTACACTAAAGTATTTAAATTACTTTGCAAGTATTTGAATTACCTGTGGTAATTGAAATTACTCGCGGTATTTGAATTACTGGCAATTTAATTACTGAATTACTGACCTCGATTGGGTGCTAAATCTACAAAACGCAAAAATACGATAAGGTCTTATTAAGTTACATATTCAGCAAATCGGAATAGGAACAATATACGCCTAATAATTTATGATATCCTATATGACGAGTCGAGTAACAGCAATAATATATTTAAATTTTATATGTACCTTGTAATAGTGAAGCTAATATTTATTGTGGAAGACGCTAAAACCATGGTGCATAGAATACAAGGTGTAACGTTCCGCAGAATGGATGCGTTGTGGGCGGATCCTCAAATTTAACCAGTAAGGAATGGGCCCGCAAAGGTAACGAATGGTAGTACTGAAGTGTATTACTAAATCTATCTATACTGTCTGGCGAAAAACATAACCTGCTAACCTCGAATTTGACATCGACTGACAGTGCCAGCAACAATATATGATGGTTACACTATGATCGCGGCCATGATGGATTTCCTGACTAGGCCTATTGGGGATTGGTTTACATCTCCCCTCTACTTTCTCAACGACTACGCATCTCCGGGAACGTTTCGTACTGTATTATTTACACCATGGCTAAAACTATATTTGCGATAAGTAGCGATCTGACATTTTTCTTAATGCACTTTTCTCAATTTTGGGCGATTGTAGAAAAAATTTTGTACAATACATGTGTGATAATGCATCATTAATATACTTGTGTGCTTATATAACTCGTGCTAAGCACTCGATTGTAACTTAGACACACGTATATTAATGATGCACTTATATATTAAATAACTATTATGGTCTGCTGCAGCATGTTATCTTCGATTATTATTAAGAATCTGGAATAGTGTCTTGTAAAAATCGTGATTTTGTTATAATACTGATCATCTCGTCTAACATTACTTGTTTACGTTATACAGGGTGATGCGGTGACGGACGAAACATTAAAAACCCCCATGCGAGACATACAAATATTGGTTTTGTAATAACTTTACACAAAATTCCATTTAGTTAAAAAAACAGTCCATAATCCCAATTTATGTAATTGAAGATGTTTTATTGCCTTAAACTTAAAATCAATATGTACTATTAAATATTTTGATAAAATTAATAGGTATTATTAGAGATGTTGATAAGATTTTGAAATTTGGAGTAAAAATAAGAAAGAAACCTGAGTAATTTATTTGTTGAGCGTTGACAGTAATTTTATGAAATACGTATTTTCCCCCGTTTTTTATATGGTGTGTTCAAAACTATATTACATAAGGGCTGCCCATGGAATATGAAACTAATGTCAACAGCAACCTTTAGAATTTGTTAACTGTTATTACTATTGCTGCTATCATAAGTTTATATTATACACTGATATCGTGATTTCTGTCTCTAAAGCTTGCTGTCGCCATTAGTTTTATTTTCCATGGCCAGCCCTTATGTAATTTCTTTTTGAACACATTGTATAAAGGTCTCTTGAATGTAAAAATTATTTCATTGTTTCGTGCTTGAGCAAATGTCTTTCTGCTTTTTATCTGATGTACGAATTCTTATTTCAACCAACCGTTTTCAACTAGGTTTATCACTCACCTGTCAACATTCCCTGATCAACACCAATTTGACATTTTAACATTGAAAATGTTTAATGAATTGGAGATGTGAGGCTAGTACGGGGCTCTTTTAGCGATTTGTGTGACGCTTGGAATATGCGCAGTTTTCGCCAAATTTTGCAAGTTGTACGTATTGCAAGTGAATGTTGTTGGTGTCATTTTGAAGATCTCGTCAAGAGGGAATTTTCTGGAGAGGTCGTGAAAATGTAATAGTCGAGGGGGCGAATATATGGGGTTAAAACGATTTTTTGGACAGGAACGCGTGCGGTGCTGTTACATCGCATACTTTTTGAGAGAACCAAATGTGATTTGGGGCTAGTTGGAAAAAGGATGAACCAACGCTCATCCTACTGCTGGTTTTTGGAATCTGCGCTGACGGGGGCGAAATTACAGGGGTAGAAGGCTGAGGTCTATTTCTAGCAAATAGGATGTTCGCATAAACAGGGGGAAAGATAAAAATTCCAAATTTGTTTTTGGTAGCATGTGGATGAATCTGTTAGTTTTTAAGAATTTTGCGGCTCAGGTTGATTTAGGGGTTGCAAAATGGGGAAACCGTTATAATTATCGGAAAAATCGCAAAATTAATATTTGTGTGAAATGCGGTGTTTGGAGGCTTTCTACTGGTCGACTTTATTTTTTAAGAGAATTCGGGATGTGCGAATTTTGCGGCTCAGGTGGATTTGTGGTTGCAAAATGGGAAAAACGTTATAATTATCAGAAAAACCTTAAAATCAATATTTGTGTGATATTATCTGAAGATTTTCTGCTGGTCCACTATATATTTAAGAGATTTCGGGATGTGGAAATTTTGCTACCCATGTGGATTTGGGGGTTGCATAATGTGGAAAACGTTATATTATCAGAAAAACCTTAAATTCAATATTTGTTTGAAATTGTCTGTTTGGGGACTTTCTACGGGTTCACTGTAATTTTAAGAGAATTCGGGATGTGGGAGATTTGCCCCCATTTGCTGCCCAGGTGGATTTAGGGTTGCAAAATGGGGAAAGCGTTATAATTATCCGAAAACCTTAAAATGTATATATGTGTGAAATTTGCCGTTTGGAGACTTTCTACTGGTCGAATTGTATTTTAAGAGAATTCGAGATATGCGTATTTTACGGCCCAGTGGATTTGAGGGTTGCAAAATGGGAAAAGTTATATTATCAGAAAAACCTTAAAATCAATATTTGTGTGACATTCTCGGTTTGGAGGCTTTCTACGGGTTCATTGTAATTTTAACAGAAGTTGGGGATGTGTGAGTTTCTCAGCCCAGGTGGATTTGGGGTTGCAAAATGGGGAAAGCGTACTAATTATCAGAAAAATTTTAAAATCAATAGTTGTGCGAAGTTTGTTGTTTTGAGACTTTGTACTGATCAATTGTATTTTTTAAGAGAATTCGGGATGTGGGAGTTTTGCGATACATGTGGTTTTGGGCGTTGCAAAATGGGAAAACGTTATAATTATCAGAAAAACCTTAAAATCAGTATTTGAGTGAATTTTGCTGTTTGGAGTCTTTCTACGGGTCTATTGTATTTTTTAAGATAATTATGGGTGTGCTCATTTTACGGCCCAGTGGATTTGGGAGTTGCAAAATGGGAAAAACGTTATAATTATCAGAAAAACTTGAAAATTAATAGTTGTGTGAAATTCGCTGTGTGGAGGCTTGCTATTGGTTAATTGTATTTTTTAAAAGAATTCGGGATGTGGGAGTTTTGCGACAAATGTGGATTTGGGGGTTGCAAAATGGGAAAACGTTATAATGGTCAGAAAAACCTTAAAATCAATATTTGTGCGAATTTCGCTGTTTGGGGATTTTCTACTGGTCGATTGCATTTTTTAAGATAATTGGGGGTGTGAGAATTTTGCGGTCCAGTTGAATGTGTGGGTTGGAAAATGGGAAAAACCTTATAATTATCGGAAAAACCTTAAAATCAATATTTGTGTGAAATTTGCCGTTTGGAGACTTTCTACTGGTAGATTCTATTTTTTAAGAGAATTCGCGATGTGCGTATTTTACGGTCCAGTGGATTTGGGAGTTGTAAAATGGGAAAAACGTTATAATTATCAGAAAAACTTTAAAATAAATAGTTGTGTGAAATTCGCTGTTTGGAGACCTTCTACTGGTCAATTGTATTTTAAAATTGAAAATATTTAACGAATTGGAGATGTGACGCTAGTACGGTGCTATTTTAGCGATTTGTGTGGAAAATGCGCAGTTTTCTCCAATTTTTGCGAGTTGTACATATTGCAGATGAATGTTGTTGGTGTCATTTTGAAGATCTCGTCAAGGGAGAACTTTCTCGAGAGATTATGAAAATTTTACATTAGAGGGGGCGAAAGTACGAGGGTTAAAACGATTCTTTGCACACGAAAGCGTTCGCTGCTGTTACAACGCATACTTTTTGAAAGATCCAAATGTGATTTGGAGCTAGTTGGAAAGAAGATGAACCAGCGCTCATCGTACTGGCTGGTTTTTGGGGTCTGCGATGCACGGGGGCGAAGTTACAAGGGTAGAAAGCTGAGGTGCATTTGTAGCAAATTAGATGTTCGCATAAACATGAGGAAAGAAAAAAAGTCCAATTTTGTTTTTGACAGTATGTGGAGGAATCTGTGGGTTTTAAAGAATTTTGAGGCTCAGGTTGATTTAGGGGATGCAAAATGGGGAAACCGTTATAATTATCAGAAAAATTGTACAATTTATATTTGTGTGAAATGCGCTGCTTAGAGACTTTCTACTGGTCGATTTTATTTTTTAAGAGAATTTGTGAGGTGGCAATTTGGCAGCCCAAGTGGATTTGGGGGTTGTAAGTTAAGGAAAACGTTATAATTATCAGAAAAACTGTAGAATTTATATTTGTGTGAAATGCGCTTTTTGAAGACTTTCTACTGGTCGATGTTATTTTCTAACATAATTTGTTAGGTGGGAATTTGGCAGTCCACGTGGATTTGGGGGCTGCAAAATGGGTAAAACCGATATAATTTTCAGAAAAACTTAATTAATATTTGTGTGAAATGATTTGTTTGGAGGCTTTCTACCAGTGTTTTTATTTTTAAGAGAATTCGGGATGTGGACATTTTGCGACCCAGGTGGATTTGGGAGTTGTAAAATGGGGAGAACGTTATAATTATCAGAAAAGTTATAAAATGAATATTTGTGTGAAATGCACTGTTCGGAGACTTTCTACTGGTCGATTTTATTTTCTAGAGAATTCGGGATGTGGGAATTTTGCAGCCCAGGCGGATTTGAGGGTTTCAAAATGTGGAAACCGTTATAATTGTTGGAAATACCTTAAAATTAATATTTATGAGAAATTCGCTGTTTGGAGACCTTCTCCTGTTCGATTGTATATTTTAAGAAAATTCTGGATGTGGGAATTTTGCGGCCCAGGCGGATTTGAGGGTTGCAAAATGGGGAAAACGCTATAATTGTTAGAAATACCTGAAAATTAATATTTGTGAGAAATTTGCTGTTTGGAGACTTTCTACTGTTCGATTGCATATTTTAACAAAATTCGGAATGTGGGAATTTTGCAGCCCAGGCGGATTTGAGGATTGCAAAATGGGGAAACCGCTATAATTATCAAAAAAACCTTAAAATCAATATTTGTGTGAAATGTTCTGCTGGGAGGGATTCTACCAGTGCTTTTATTTTTTAAGAGAATTCGGGATGTGGGCATTCTGCGACCCAGGTGAATTTGCGGGTTGCAAAATGGGGAAACCCCTATAATTGTTAAAAATACCTTATAATTTATATTTGTGAGAAATTTGCTGTTTGAAGGCTTTCTACAGTTCAATTGTATATTTTAAGAAAACTCGGGATGTGGGAATTTTGCGGCCCAGGCGGATTAGAGGGTTGCAAAAAGGGAAACCGCTATAATTATCAGAAAAACTTTAAAACCAATGTTTGTGTGAAATGATCTGTTGGGAGGCTTTCTACCAGTGTTTGTATTTTTTAATAGAATTCGGGATGTGAGCATTTTGCGAGACAGGTGGATTTGGGGTTGCAAAATGGGGAAAAACGTTATAATTATCAGAAAAGTTTTAAAATTAATATTTGTGTGAAATGCACTGTTCGGGGACTTTCTACTGGTCGATTTTATTTTTTAAAAGAATTCGGGATGTGCGAATTTTGCGGCCCAGGTGGATTTGGGGGTTTAAAAATGGGGAAACTGTTATAATTATCAGAAAAACCTTAAAACTAATATTTGTGTGAAATTTGCTGTTTGGAGTATTTCTGCTGTTCGATTGTATTTTTTAAGAGCATTCAAATTGTGAGAATTTTGGGGCCCAGGTGGATTTTTGGGTTGCAAAATGGGGAAAACGTTATAATTAGCAAAAAACCTTTAAATCAAAATTTGTGTGAAAATTTCTGTTTGGAGGCCTTGTACTGGTCGATTGTATTTTAAGAGAATTCGGGATGTGGGGGTTTTGCGGCCCAGTTGCATTTGGAGGATGCAAAATGTGGCAAACGTTAATTTAAAAAATAACCTTAAAATCAATATTTGTGTTGAATTCGCTGGTCGATTGTATTTTTTAAGTGAGTTCGGGATGCGGTTGTGAGGGGGAATCACCTTATTTTCTCAATTTTTAAATAAGGAAAATGTGAATTTTTTTTTGTCTGGCGCTTTGTGAAATTGTTAATTTGCATGTAAATAGTAAATGGAGCGTCAAATTGTATTTTACTCTAACATGATTAATTTTGCTTGGGTCAAGGTCATTGCCGCGCTGCACTTGTTCGAATAATGGCCACTGTCAGCTGTTTGTACTAAAATTTAATGCGCGATTGTAGTAGAAAAATTGATAGGGACTTTAAAAATATAAATACATATACATATGTATATGTATGGAAAATGCAAAATTCATTAGTCTATACAATGTAAAAGCTCCCCAAACAACAAATCATTTTAAAATCTATTTATTGAACAATTAACACAAAACTAAAGATACATGTCGACTAAACAACTCAAAGGTCTATTCACATCTAATAGTCCACCGCATTGAGGCCGAAACTACGGAATAATTCATATAGAAGCAAATAAAGTGTTTTTAGGTGTCTTTCGGTGTCCTGAATAGAAGTAGCAAAAGTCCAGAAGATGGGTTGTACGCTTAAAATTTGGCAACGCTGTAATGGACTGAAATTGGGCCCAAAAATAATTTTTCGCGAATATCTCGGTATCTATCGACTCTACGATAAAAATACATCAGAGCGAAAATAAAGGTAAGAAAATTGTCTAAAAAAATATAGCCGGTCATTTTGTCATATAGGCGATGGTTTTTGTCAAAAAATCGACTGAAGTCATACTCCAAGAAAATATTTCATTTGTAACCGTTTTATCATACGGACGCATAAAATGTTTGAAAAAAACCATTATTCTATTACAAGTACCATGCGATCATTTAAAAACGAGACAGAGAGTGCCATGGAATTTCTGTTTTAGATTCAAACTTTGGTTAACAGCCATTCGAAGATGTTAAAGCATCGAACATCATCGAATAAGTAAAATGGTTATTTGTTGAAAAAATTGCTGAAATAAAAAACGGAGGGCCCACTGCACAACTGTGAGTGCAATAGTTCGAAATGATTACCATCGCAAAATAATTCTTACGAGCGGAAATGATGGGAAATTGGGAGAAATATTTAGCCTGTGTAAAACAAATGATTCCGTATTTTCATGCGGCTGGACATTTTCTCTACCAAAAATCTGCACAATTATATGTGCAAGAGATGGAAGTTCTAGAAAATTCAATGGACAATGCAGCTTTTCAGAAGTTTACCAACGAGTTTTGCTCAGTTAACCGCTCTGATAAATATTTCTGTGGATCATATTCTGATATGATAATTGCAATATTGGATGAAATCGTCGAAATCAAAAGGAGGTTTTACACGTGGGAGGCGTACAAATGAAAGTGTCGTCAATAAATGCGTGTTCAGTTTACTGACTGCTTGCTACTAACATCAGCGAAGGACTCGCCCTCTGTTTTTTTATTTCAGCAATTTTTTCAACAAATAACCATTTTACTTCTTTGTTGACGTTCGATGCTTCAACATCTTCGAATGGCTGTTAACCAAAGTTTGAATCTAAAACAGAAATTCCATGGCACAATGTCCCATTTTAAATGATCTCACGGTACTTGTAATAGAATAATGGTTTTTTACTTCCTTTTACGATAAAGGAAGTATTGGAGTCACCCCATTAATTTGAAATTGAGTTTGCAATAGATCTTCACGTTTTCAAGTCCCCTGAACCCAACAAACATGTTTTTGTTCATTGGTCTGTCTGTCGGTTTGTGTGTGTGCCTGTGAACAGAATATCTCAAAAACGAAAAGAGGTATTGCGTTGAAACTTCATATATAAGTTTTGTGTACTATCTAGATGCGACAGCAAGCTTTTGAAGAAAATGCCATAACCGGAAGTAGATGTTTACTCTTGTGATTTTTCAGTTCTTTTCGATTTTTTCAAAAACGGTTCTATTTTTTTTATTAACTCCTATTTTAAATAAAACACCCTGTATATTATTACATTTTTGAATTTAGCTTAAAATTTTAGAGAGAATTTTTTGCTCTGTTTTGTACCGTTTTTTGTAGAATTTGCAATTTTTGAAAGTTTTTGACAAACGCTCAAAAATTAAAAATAAAATATTTGGCTAATTATAAGATCACTGTAAAAGGAAGTTGTGTGAGTGTATCACACCAGATTTTTTTCAAACATTTTATGCGTCCGTTTGATGAAACTGCTACAAATGAAATATTTTCTTCGGGTATGATTTTTCAGTCGAGTTTTTGACAAAAACGATTGCCCATACGAAAATATGGCCCTCTATCTTTTTTTAGACAATTGTCTTTACCTTTATTTCTGATGTATTTTTATCGTAGAGTCGATAGATACCGAGATGTTCGCGAAAAATTATTTTTGAGCACAATTTCAGCACAATCTCGAATATGCTGAAAAGGTTCAAAACTGTAGTACGTATTATATATATATTTAATAATAATCCGCTATGCAGTAGAACTTCGCAGTAACGTTTCGCATGGCGTATAATAAACAATAATAATACAGGTGTGAACAACTTTAAACTTTTTTTAGTTCTATCCCTTGTAATTTTTTCCGATTTTGGAATTTTATGCCAGACTTGAAAATTAGCAAAATTCATTTTCAATGCATTAACGAAGGTTGATAAATTGCAACTTCCGTAAATTTTTTAAGAGAATTCGGGATGTGGGAGTTTTGCGACATATGTGGATTTGGGGGTTGCAAAATGGAAAAACGTTATAATTATCAGAAAAACCTTAAAATCAATATTTGTGTGAATTTCGCTTTTTGGAGACTTTCTACGGGTCGATTGTATTTTTTAAGATACTTGGGGGTGTGGGAATTTTGCGGTAGAGTTGAATTTATGGGTTGGAAAATGATAAAAACGTTATAAGTATCAGAAAAACTTTAAAATCAATAATTGTGTGAAATTCGCTGTTTGGAGACCTTCTACTGGTCAATTGTATTTTTTAAGGAAATTCGGGATGTGGGAGTTTTGGGACACATCATATATATAATACACATATATTGCTAGTAGGGCCGGGAAACGTCAGAAATCATTACGGCGCCGACATAGTCTCACTTAGAGTATAACGCGTCTCGTGCGCATGCGTGAGAATTCGAACTCCGCCTTTAGAAGCGAATTTTAAACTTGACCACTTCCCCATTGGCCGGACGACGACGCCGCGCTTGCACACAGCTCACCATTATACATTGAAGAGTTGGTTGTCTGTCTCACTTCCTTGGTCAGTTTCCCACTCATAGCCGCTAGCAATATAGTAAGTATTAGATATATGGGACACATGTGGATTTGGGGGTTGCAAAATGGGAAAACGTTTATCAGAAAAACCTTAAAATCAATATTTGTCTGAAAAGATCTGTTTGGAGACTCTCTACTAGTGTTTTTATTTTTGAAGAAAATTCGGGATATGGGAATTTTGGGGTTGAAAAATGGGGATACGATATAATTATTAGAAAAACCTTAAAATCAATATTTGTGTGAAATTCGCTGTTTGGAGACTTTCTACGGGTCGATAATTGGGATGTCGGAGTTTTGCAACCCAGTTGGATTTGGGGGATGCAAAATGGGGAACACGTTAGATTTATAAGAAAAACCTTAAAATAAATAATTGTGTGAAATTCGCTGTTTGGAGACTCTCTACTAGTGTTTTTATTTTTTAAGAAAATTCGGGATATGGGAATTTTGGGGTTGAAAAATAGGGATACGATATAATTATTAAAAAAACCTTAAAATCAATATTTGTGTGAAATTCGCTGTTTGGGACTTTCTATGGGTCGATAATTGGGATGTCGGAGTTTTGCAATCCAGTTGGATTTGGGGGATGCAAAATGGGGAACACGTTAGATTTATAAGAAAAACCTTAAAATCAGTAATTGTGTGAAATTCGCTTTTTGGAGATCTTGTACTGGTCGATTATATTTTTTCAGAAAGTTCAGGATGCGGTTGTGAGGAGGAGGAGGGTAGTTCTCAATTTTGAAATAAGGAAGATGTGCATATTTTTATTCTGGCCCTTTGTGAAATTGTAAATTGGCAAGTAAATAGTAAATAGCATGTCGGATTGTATTTTACTCTAACATGAATAAAATTACGTGGGTTAAGGTCATTGCCGCCTTGCACTTGTTCGCAGAATAGTAGTTGCCACTGACAGGGTTGGGATGTTAGTTTCAGCTGTTTGTACTAAAACCTAATCCACGATTGTAACAGAAAACATTGATGGGGATTTTGCGGTTCGGTGATTTTATTTTATGCAGGGCACCTTTGTGTTCCCTTTACTTTGCCTTTCGCTGATTGCTTTGCCGTTCGCGGATGGAATTGCCCACTGTTTCAACTTTCACACACTAACGGCCGGTCTTATAAAGGCCACTAATCTGACGTTAATTTTAATTCGCTGTTAAAATAAACAAAAGCGCATACAAATTTGGTTACTGATGAATTATAAGTCATAAGCGCCAACGTTTTGATGAGCTTTTGTTTATTTTAACAAAGTTATTTATAAGACCGGCCGTAAGTAAATACAGCAGACGTATGCGGTTTATGTCATGAACACCTAAATAACATTATTTATCACGAACTTGTAAAAACACTTATCGTGCCTATTCCTTTGAATTTCTTATTACCAAATTGGCTCTGAAATAAATTGTAAAATTATAACTTGAATAAACAAATGTACATTCTAGCTCTAGATTTAAGTGGCAGACTTATGTTACGTATGGAATTTTAGTTCAAGCTTTACTGTCTTCCCGAGCGTTTCTGCCGAAAATTCAATTGACTTTAATTTTTAAAACACGGAAAACCATGTCGTCAAAGCGTAAAGTTTCTGTTTCAGATTTGCCAGGCCAAAAACGCAGAAAAGTTTTGATTTTTTGAGGTTGCATAGTATAAATAAATCTAGTTAATGGAACCTAACCCAGTTTTTATCGTTTATGTGTTTACTTGCGCATCGCGGTTTTGCGCTTTGCGAAATTCTTCTGGAACGTAACCCCCGCGAACGGCGAGGTCTGCCTGTACATTAGGGTGGAACGAAAACAACCTTTTTTAATTTTTTTTAAATTTTTGTTTTGTAATAGTGGGAAAAAGTTGCCTTTTAGGTTAAAAAAAAAGAAAAAAAATTTTGGTTGCTATACTACAACATCATCAGTTTGAAGTTTGTAAAGAAATTTAAAAAATTTAAAAATTATAAACTTTGATAAATTATTTTTTATGGCTTTGTCGTGCATATAATGTTACAAAAGATAGTTGAATATACATATATAAGCATTAGAATTGGAAAAAATTATTAATTACAAAATATAATAATAATAAAAAAATATTTTTTAATGTCAAAGAGTTTGTATTTTTGCTAATTTTGAAACTTTTGCGAACTATTGTTGTTGTTACAAATACTAGTAAATAAGGTTGAAATAAAAGCTCGTCAAATCAATTATATATTTTGTTATTAGAGCACACGTAAAAAATATCATAATACACTTTTAAAGACATTGAAAGTTCCTTTTTTATGATTTAAAAACCTTTAATAATTACAAATGTTACAGCTGCAAAATGTTTGTTTCTACTTCATTGACACATTAAACGGTTTTTTTAATCAAATTTTGACATGTTCTCACGTGAGTCATTTTTGCTCTCATATATCCTTCTCTTGCGGTTGAACCATAGACATTTTGAGCCGATTCGGTCACCAGTTTCACAGCTCTTTCCACTGCTTGCGTGTGACAAGGAAGCCGGGGAAAGTCGATAAGCGGGTCCACTTTACTATTTGTTAGTTGAGCTTCAGATGTCTTCTGTAAAAGTCTTTGAAAGAGTCACGGGAAACATGTTTTACCAAGGGGGGTTCAGTGACATCATTTTCAGCCCATGAGATCATGTCGATGTAATCTTTTGCGTCAAAGTTTATCTGTGGAACTTTAAACTTCCTGACTCCGCCTCTACTTTCTGTTCTTGCTTTTAAAGCACGTCATAAACCAAGTTCTCTTACATGTTTGTGCTTATCACATAGCATGGACAAAAGTACATTTTCTGCAGCAGCAAAGTACCCATTTCTTTGAATAACCGGATCTAGAACGTTCTTGAAATCATTAGAGAGCGTGAATATGAGATAAGCTTAAACAGATGTTTGGAACCATAAGTACATGAAGGTTTGAACTTAATGTTAAACCACACAGGTGCATATACTTTAACAACGTACTCAGCCAGAGTCTTAAGGTTTTCAGTTGGATTTTTAGTTGCCACATACAATCTAAGTATACGGTTTGCTAATGTAAACCACTTGGAGTGAGGAATTTTTTCAGGGTTTCTTAAAGGTAAATCTAGCTGGCAATTTACACTTGATACAGCGATATACATATCCAATAAATACCTCTGATTTGTACTTAAATAATTTATGTTCTCCAAAAGAGGAAGGTTATTTTCAATTGGCTAGAAAGTAACCACAGGAAGATTAGCACAGTTTTCCAGCTGCTGAGATATTTCGCCTTTAAACTTATTGGGTCTATTCGTTTTACCGTCTAAATTACAAAAAAGATGTCGCGAAGGTACTCGTAGCTCATTTCCATGGAACAAACCATTGTAAAGGTCTTCCTATTTCATTTTTCATCAAAGAAATCACACCATCATTATGTCCAGTATTTAAAACGATTCCATCACACCCAATAGCAGTAAAGTTCAAAAGTGGTTCGTTGTGTTCTCTATCTTCAAGAAACTCCAGTATACTGTCTGCTAAGTCTTTTCCAGTGCCAGATTTAGGTGTTACGTGGCCTAAAAACTTTGA